>VDFB02000017.1:166530766-166580621 GCA_007258455.2 Sequoia sempervirens
AAGCATTAAAGAAATGGAGACATTATTTGTTTCCAAAGGAATTTGTTCTATATAATGATCATCAGGCCTTGCAGTACCTAAATAGTTAGGAAAAATTAAATCAGAAGCATATGAAATGGGTAGAGTTTTTGCAGAGTTATACCTTTATTTTGAAACATAGGAGTGGGAAGTCAATAGGGTTGCAGATGCCTTAAGTAGGAGGCATACATTGATGACAAAGATGCAGATTGAAGTGGTTGGGTTCAATGAACTCAAGACACTATATGCAGAAGATCTTAATTTTGCAGAGGCTTGGAAAGTTTGCAAGGAACCTATTACAGTGGACAGGACAAGGTGGCTGGATTTCATAATCTAGGATGGCATGTTATTTAAGGGAAGTCAATTGTGTATCCCGAGGAGTTCCATGACAGAGAACCTGATAAAGGAGAAGCATAGTGGAGGAATGGTGGTGGACATTTTGGCCTGGATAAGACCATTTCCATTACTGCTGAGCATTATTATTGGCCTCAGCTTGTCACAGGATGAAGCAGTTTTGTACAAGGGCTAGGGTATGTGTCGATGTACAAAGGAGTGAGCCAGAATACAGGCTTATATCAGCCCTTACCTATACCAGAGAGGCCATGGAGGATATAAGTATGGACTTTGTTCTTGGTTTGCCAAGGACACAACGAGGGAATGATTCAGTCTTTGTGGTGGCTGATAGGTTTTCGAAGATGGCACATTTCATTCCATGTTAGAAGACCCATGATGCAGTCCACATTGCTGACTTGTTCTTCAAAGAGGTGGTGAGGCTACATGGTCTGCCAAAGAGTATTGTTTCAGATCGTGACACCAAATTTGTGGGGTACTTTTGGAGGACCCTGTGGAAGAAGCTGAAGACAGAGTTGAAGTTCAGTTCTGCACACCATCCACAAACAGATGGGCAGATAGAGGTTGTTAACAGGAGTCTGGGTCACCTACTGAGGTGTTTGGTAGGAGATAATCCCAAGGGATGGGACTTGATCTTGGCCCCAAAAGTGCACTTTCTTACAAGAATTCCATCAACAAGACCAGTAGATCACCATTCTAGAGGGGATTCTGTGTATGGAAGGCCCCAACAACCCCTGCACTGGAGGAAGATGGACCAAGAGAAGAAAATAAGTGTCAATAAGATTTTGGCACACATCAAGGATATACATGAGAAGGTAAGAGAACATATTAACAAGATGAATATGCAGTATAAGGCTAAGGCAGATTAGAAGAGGAGGTATAAGGAGTTTCAGATTGGTGATGAAGTGATGGTCCACTTGAGGAAAGAAAGGTTTCTAGTGGGAACACAACAAATTGAAGATGAAGAAGTTTGGTCCTTGTAAAATTTTGAAGAGGTATGATTCAGGGAATGCATATGAGGTAGAGTTGCCAGATGGATTCAACATTTCCCCTATGTTCAACATTTTATATTTGACAGAGTATCATGAAGGTGGTGCAGAGGAAGTACCAACAATGGAATAGTGTGGGATTCTAGCACCTACTTTAGGAAAGGAGGAGATTGAAGAAATCTTGGATAGTCGTGTGGGAAGGAGTACCAGGAACAGACATATATGAAGAATATCTAGTGAAATGGAAAGGAAGGCCTATTGAAGATTCATCCTGGTTGCCTAAGGTAGAGGTCAACCATTTAGGTTTTCCTCCACCATCTGAGACGTGACGGGGTCACTTCTCAAATTACCGTGGATGTCTGATGTAGGAGCATCCAGTGGTGTAAGGGCAATCTTGCATCACCCAAAAATAGTTAAATTTTAAGTTTCTTAGTTTTTAGATATTTTTACATTTTTGGATACCCTTTTCATCATAATGAAATTCTCAATTTATGGTTTTTATTTTCTGTTCTTGGGTTGAAAGATATTGCAGTTTTAGTTTCCCATATTTGCACCTGAAAATCTTCTGAGTTAGATTTGAGGCACTTAGAACTCCCGGATCGGCCCCAAAACTTGCCAAAATTAGTGTCGCTAATTTTAAGTACGTTATTGACTTCGAGACCTTTCCAACGGTTCAAACGGTTCGTGAATCGGAGTCTCGGATCAAAAGTTATGGCCCCGGGAAGTTGGCACACTTTCTAGAAGATACAATTGAAAATGTTCTTCTGAAGTTTAAACTTCAAATTGTAATTTTTCGGCGCCAAACTGCCTAAACTCAAATTTGAATGTTGTTTTGGCTCCAAACTAATGAGGAGCTCTATTTATGGGCGGGTTTCTAATTTTTTGGGTAACTTTTTGGGGACAAGCTCGCATATTGCGAAAGGGTGACTCTGTAACTTTCTGTAACTTGCATGTGTTGTAGAACGTGGGGATTTGAGATCCTCTGCATGTAAGAAGCTCCATTTTTTGAATAATAAAATTATTCTTTTGTTTGTCGGTTATTAAGTCTCGGGCTGTGCCCTCATCAGTAAAGTAAGAAATCTTCACTAACTACGACTGAATCTATCACAAATCATCAAAAACATCTCCTTTTGTAAAGGTATATTCATCTTAGGATGATGGTGTTGCAAGATTTGAGTGAAAAATATGATTCCCCAGATGCTATTATGAGGTCCATGGTAGTTTTCAACCCAGTACAAATGTTGGACATTTGACATATTGAGAAGGAATTGAGTGAAAGAACTTCAAGAAAAAAAGAAAGAGAAAAAAGAACTATCTAAGAAAAGAAAACTCAATAATGAGTAGGTGATTCCAGTATCTCTACCGGGGCTATGGATGCCTAACCAGCAGTAGAGCAATGCTATGAGAAAACTAGAGGTATCTTCGTTAGAGCTATGGACGCTTGATTGGCAGTGGAGCAATGCCCAAGATACCATTGCACAATAGTTAAAGGGAATCAACTCATGTAGTTCAAATATTGCACATCATTGTTCAAAAGATGAGGAAAATTTTGTAAAAGGGTGATGCACCATCAAACACACACATAGATTCAGGGGTAGCTAGTGTTGATTTACATCTGAGATTCTAGCTCAACCTTGTTTGCTAAGACTGACCTAACTGGAATTGTGATGTCCATAAACCAGGAGTTATGGGTAACTAAATCTCTCAGTTTTCTAAAAATGCTTAAACCATTTCTCCAGCCAATTCGCCAATTGTTATGCCTTGCATAACCACCCCATTTTAAATTTGATTAAAATGGGACCCTCTTTTGCTTTCACTCTTTTTGTTTTGCCCCTTCAGTTTTTGAGGTTTTTCTTTGCCTTGGGATGTGCTTAATATGTTTATCTTGCTTGCCCAAGTGTTTTTCCCAAGCTGCATTTTGAAAATTTTGTGTTTTGGGCTAAGTTCGGGTTTTCACCCTGGTTTAGGATTTTCCTGAACTTCTTTTGAAATCCGGTTTCTTGCTGTCGTTGGGCTTTTCAAGCTAGTTTGGGATTTTCTACCCCATCTGGATTTCCTTGGATTGTGTTCGGAGTCTGGCTCGACTTGCTTTGCACTACGATTCAAGAATTTATAGACTCCATGGAATTCCGCCTGGGTCAGATTTTTCTAGATTTCTGTCTGGCCATTGGGTTTCCGAGTTTGGTCGATTTTTGGAGCTTTATGCCATTTTTCTTTATCATTTGCATTCTCCTGAGTTGAGATGTTTATCTTGTTATGCTTTAAAGTGTTATGGTCTTTCTTAGGGTTCAAATTCCTATGTGTTTGGGCATTTCATGGTTTTCCCTGTGAGTTCATGGTTAAAATCTAGGGTTTCATGCCTAGGGCATCGCCATTTCATCTTGATCTGCTTTTGATTGAGCCTAGGATTTGAAGAAGATCTATAAGAGGCTTGTGTTAAGCAATTTCCATGCCCAGGGTCCTCAAATTTGTGACCTTCAATCAAATTGAGCGAAGTTGTGGCTGGTGTTCGAGTTTTCAAACAGGTTTGAGATTTTCCTACCTGGTTGGATTTTTCCATATTCCTTCATCTGCCCAGTTCCCTTCAGTTTTTTGAAGTTTGGAGTTCTGAGTCGTTTGCGGAATTCCAGTCCGCTCGCATTTTCTCGATTTTTCCTTCTCCCCTTCGTTTTCCTGAAATTCATGTTGTGTTGTCATTTTTGTAGAATTTCGGTCTGTTCAAATTTTTTTGGATTTTCTGGGAGGCGCTGTGGAACGAGAAATTTGGTAAAATGGATGATTCTAGTGATAAATTCTTATGTTTGATGAGCCCAAAATATGCTCATAATTTGGATATCATGGTGTACTTTTAATACCTTTACTTTTGTTGATCATGGTTGTTTAACTCTTTTGAAACCTTTTATTGGGGGATAACATGTAGCAATACACTTTCATGTTCCTGCAGCCTACCATGTTGACATGTCTATATTTATTACCCTATTTGACTCCCCAAATGATTGGTATAACGCATGTAGTTTTTGAATGATGAAATAGATTTAAATATGTGATTAATGAATGGATATTGTCTATGTGCCATGCGTCTTTTCTTTCGCATTTGTTACCTTGTGTTTCATAGGTTGTTGAAGAAAGTATGATCGAGTCAAGCATAGCCGATCTCGGCCTTGCAATAAAGTCCATTTCCTGCATGACTTCGAGGAAGCTCTGGTGAAGACTCTTTGACCGAAACTATTGGGAAGGATTTTAAATGTTAGTTAATCTAGAAAGAGTGGAGTGCTAGATTCTCTCTGGATCGGGTTGAATGGATAAACTCATTTATGAAGTTTGTTCCTCGATTTTGGGATACATTTTACATCCACATCTTTCTCTATTACGGTTAGTTGGTTAGTTGTTTTCCTGATTTAAATAAATGTTCCTCCTGCGCGGGTGAACAAGAGAGAGAGAGAAGAGAACAGAGAAATAGGAGATAGATAGAGAAGCAGATTATGTAAGAGTTAGAGTTATAATATGAATCAGAGTTTTTGTTAGTTTTCTGAAGCAGAACAATCAATGTAAAGGATTTCACGTTATGAATAAAAGTTGATGGAGTTCTGAGTACAATCTTTTGTGTAAATTAGTTGATGCTTGCTAAGGGGGCCCACTTAGTAAGTATCTGTAGGAGAGTAGTTGTTTATCCTTTGTTAATTCAAGTTAGATTTCATTTTAGAAGTTTCAACACAAGCTCAGTCTTATACTATTCCTACAGCATCGAGAATCCATCCCTGTGTTTGTTCCCATAGCATAAGGCCAGTTTATAGTTTGTCTCTCAATTGTAGCTATTATGATTTCTACTTTGGTTAGATTATGGTTGAGTTAAGAGAACTTTGCATTACCTTCTCATAGCATAGGTAGAATTTCTTTCCAAGTATTTATTTTCAATAGGTTGTGACTGAAACTGGTTCTTAGTGCACATAAAGTGCCACTCCATTTAAAGTATATGTTCCCTGGTTTGACAAGTAAATGAACGACCACGAAGAGGTATTAGTCGCTTGCTGGAATGTCCAATTCCCAGGATAGGTTTTTCCATGATTTTCATATCCTTTTGTGGGCGTGACCAATGTTTCCATGCTTTAATTTGGTAAATTTCACTATTGTATGATGCTTATGTTCATTTTGGTGATCCAGTGTTGATGCTTAATGGCTAATTTAATGGTTTTTATCATGATTTTGAGCTAACACTTTGATGAAATGTTTTCAACAATCGGATTCTCACATTGGTGTTTGATGAATGCAGGCTGAGTCTAGCAGGGCAACATCTGTAAAGGTTAAGAAGAACACAAAGGGATCCTCCATCTCTGAAGCAGAAAAGAAAGAATGAAGCTGGATGAAAAGAGTAGGATTCCTGAGGGCAGGATGATGTCAGTCTGGTTCAAGGTTTTAGATCTGAATATGAACACCCTGCAACGAGAGAAACTGGAACAATACAATGGGACATATCTGAGAAATGATATTAATGCTATTGAATGGAAAACTAGGGTTTTTCCTATGCCACTTGTGAATGGCTTGCAGAGGACATTCTTGATGATGAAGGCCAGAATGGAGCAAGATATGGACGACGTGGGGGAAGCAGTTAATGCAAAGCTGCATCGAAGGTCGTGCTTCCTCATAATTTCACTTTGTCTATTCTTCACACACTTTGGTTTGAGTTATGTGGTAGATCCTAGCTCATCTGGTCGGTGCCCTTGCATTTAATGCATGTTTGACTTTGTTTCAAACTCTTCTAGTGCCGACGTATTATGTAACCGACTTATTTTGTAAACCCTAAACTGCACTGACACATCTGGCGCATTTTATAAATATGACATTTCACCTCTTTTGTAAGGGATTTTTTGGGTTGTTAGAGAAGTTAGAAAGTTTTTAGAGACAGGTTAGAAAAAATCTAGTTAGGGTTAGATGAGTTATAAGAAGGTGAATGAAGGATTCAGAAGGTAGAGGATGGGATAGCAAAAAATCAAGTTAGGGTTTTGAAGAAAGTTAGACCTTTTTTTTGTAGTTCAGTAGTAAGAGGATGGTTATGTATCTTCTTGATCTTCTTAGTATAGATGGAGATAGTTTAAAGACATGGGTTTCTGTACACTAGTGATCTTGCCAAGTTTGTAAATGTTGCTTATCTGTTTCATTAATAGTAGAAGTAGCCAGATTTAAGCCTTCTTTACATTATCCTCTAGAATGGTATCCATTTTTGGGTTAATCATTTGATTTGAAAAGCTTTCAATGAATGAAATTTTACCTAATGTTTTGTTGGAATGATGATTTGCAATCTACTATTAAAGTTTGTTCTATGTATCAATTACAGGTTAATTTTATTCTGCAATTTTTAGTTTAAGAATTCCTTGGAAGGTAACAAGTTTGATTAGTTGAATGAATCAACATTCTTTTTAGTTTAAAAACCTTGATCTATCTTTTTCTATTTCTTTAAAACCCCTGGTTAAAGTAGGTTTTGATAGATGTTTGATCTTGTAACAATCTAGAAGCTCAAAACCAACAGGCCCCTTGAACATTACAACCATATTGACCACTTTGTGAAACAACAACGTTGTGAACCAACATCAAAGACCTTGGGAGGTGATTAGTTTGATTACTGATTGTCTCTTTTAGGAGAGGTGAGATATTTTTACTTTTATCTTACCTGCATGTTGTGGTTCAATTTGGCACATCAACAATAATACTAAAGATTTTCCTTTAGACCTTTAAATCTTCTATCCAAAAGTTTCTTGAAAGTTCATTCCCACCCAAAAATACATATTATAAACTATTTTTTTAAATTTTATTTCTCTAATTGTATCCCATCTTTGAATTGTGTCGTGACAAATCAAAAGGGCATAAAGATGAAAATGTTCTTCATGCATTTGTTATCTTATTTACTTATATTTGTATGAATGTTACAAAAAATAACTAAAGTCATTTACTGTTAAGTTGGGTCATATAGGGGTTAACGTTTTAGCTACCTTTTCTATTTTAGAGCCACATTTGTTCCCCATGAACCTAAACTGCAAATATTTTAAGGGTAAATAAGCAAATAAACAAGTTAGATTGAAGAGTTTTGTTATAGAATTGGAGGTATGTACTTTGATCCCTAGTATTTATTTCTTGATAAAAATCTTGAAGACAACAGGAATCAGTGCTACTGCTCATCTAAGGAAACCATATGCAGATGCAAAAACCAAGCATGTTGAAAGGTCAATTTAGAGTTTTATGGAAATGTAGGAGTTTTTTTGAATTTGATATAACAGATCACTTTAGTATGAATGAAGAACATGATTCATATTTGTAGGATGAGAGCATCAATATCTTTGAAAATCATAAGAAGTTAATAAATTAAATAAAAATCCTGAAAACAGCAGTGATATCATATATATTAGAGATTATACTGGCAACACTTTTCTAGAAGATGGTACCAAAAAAAAAACTTCTGAAAGAGAAAATAAAAATATATAAAATATGTTGAGATTATATAAAATATAAAATATTAATATATATAAAATAAGCTGAGAGTTATCTTTTCTTGAGGCACCTATTTTCATCAACTTATTCAAAACAATAGTAAACTGCCCATATGTTATCACCGTTTCAATCAATCAAATAATATATGAGTAAAATAAATCAGGCAAAAAGACTCAATAGTGAAATAAAGCCAAAAAAGACTCAATAACACATTAGAGGTTAAACACAAAGATGCTTAGTTGTCTTATGAGTGCCCCGTGAAATTTGAATTGACTGATTTTAATAATAATTTGTTTTTCAATACATATGTCCAATTTCTTCTTTAAACAAACGTGATACAATTGCTAATTAAGATAAGATCAAATATTAAATTTATGTATTTTCTTCACAAAGATACAAGATAGGGTAACCAAACCCTAGTTTTGATTCTAGGGTGTATTAAGAAAATGTAACCTTGCCAAGTTCCAAACCAAATGAGCCCTAGCAAGTCCAACAGACTCAACTTGAGAGACTTTCCATCCCGCTCAATAATAAAACAACCACAAATAGAAAGCAATAAACCTTACAACTCCTTTAATCTTTGTTTTGTTTTATTGCAACAATAGATTATAACAATGCAATTGGTTTCAACAGGACTAAAGCCAAATTTGTGATAGCTAAATTCAAGTGAATCCAGAAAATGTAAAGCCAAACTTGTGAGAAATCCAACTCTAGGAGAATAAAACCAAACCTGCAACCATGAAGTTTTGAAACAATTATGATTCAACAACCTCTTTTAAAAGAGTTCTTCATGAATTCAAAGATAAGAACATCTAAAAGTTGTGAATAAAACAAATTTAAAACTGCTTTAAAAACAAAGCAAAAAAACTAAAAGCTATTGAAAAATAAATAAAATAAAAATAAAATAAATGCATTATTGAAAAAAAAATTACAAATAAATACATTGAAATTTCTTATAATTATAAAAAATATATTTATGTTACTACTATAAATAAATGTTCACTCTAAAAACTTAAAAATTTATTACATGACAATAAGTATTTAGTTTTAATTTATTTTAATAGATGTCTTCATGAATTTGTGGATAAAACAACATTAAAACTACTTTTAAAAACAAAGCAAAAAACTAAAACTATTGAAAAAAAAAAAAAATGTACTATTGAAAAATAAACAAAAATAATTACACTAAGTATTTAGTTTTAATTTATTTTTTAATTAAATTGATTTTAAAAAATAGCTTTACGGCCACTTGTGTAATATGCCTCTAATCTGTAGAGCCAACAACCAAGGTTCAAACCTCGCGGGGTCACTCTCTACCGCGTCAACAATGGAGTTTGTTATTTACCCTTGTATTAAGGGGAGGCTCCTTGGTGAACTGGTGGGGCTTCTTGCCTGTAGTGCCAACAACCAAAGCCCAAACCTTAATATTAAAATTAAGCCCATGAGGGCGTGGTTCGGTGGTCAAGTCGCTTGGTTGTAGTGACAGCCACCAGGGTTCAAATCTTCGCTGGGCCAAAGTGCTCGCAGGCCTTGTGCCTTCGCTGGGCTGTTGTGCTCGCGAATTTGGTTGTTTCTTGTGGTTTCTTGTATCCGGTTCATAGCTCCGGTCAAAAGCGTTTACCCCTAATAATATAGGTGCATTGCACCTTTAAAAAAAAAAAAAAAAATGCCTCTAATGTAACTCTCTGCATAATTATTTTTATTTTACTTTAATTTATCTTTTCAACATTCAAAATAAAAATAATGTATAAATATATATTATAAAATAAAATAAATCTTTATAATTGCTAGCATATACACCTTATATATAATATATAATATTATATATACTAATATTTTTTTTTATTAGTATGAATCTAATAAAAAATGACTATTTCTTAAAAAATTAATACTATTTAATATTGATATAGTATTAATATAATATTATCATACTATTAGGTTTTTAAAAATTAAAAAACATTAATTAATAATATTATTAATTAAATACATTTTCTTTAATGTTAATTAATCATTATTTAATAGAAAACCAAAAAAACATAAAGCTCACAACAAAAAAATAGTATCTTACTAATATTAAAAAAAACTAAGCCCTGAACCCTAAACCATAATTAATAATAGATTAAATAAATGTTTAATTAAATTTTCATATTAATATTTAAATTATAAGATTTTAAATAGATATATATTTCTATAAAATAAAAATTTAAAATCATAAAGCAGTAGTCTTAAAATTAGAAAAAAAAAAAACTATTACTATTAAATTAGAAAAATATGTAGACATTTTTAAAAAACTAAAAAAGCAAGCAAAGGAGGATTGATTGATCACAACAAGAGGGGATTGATTGATTTCAAAAAAGAAAAGGAGGTTTTACAGAAGATGAAATTAAAGGTTTATCACTTCTATCCAAAAGTTTATCGGCAGATTTTCTCTTTAATTCTTCTTCATTGGTTTATTGTGTTTTTAGGCTCATGCATGTGCATATTAGGAATAATTATTAGATCTTGCTTTATTGCCACTGATCAAGATGCAATGTGACTTAATTTATCTATTTGTGGGAATTGAAGAATTTAAAGTAGTGTTTTATCTTGCTATTTTATATTTTATTCTCTTGCAGTATGTTTGGTTGTTTTATGAATATTGTAGAAATGGTTCAGTTTTTTTGTTAATGTGCTGTCAAAAAGTTAATAATATATTTTTTAAATATATATATTTGTTTTTAAAATTTAGAGACCAGCCTATTTCACCTATAAATATATAAACTTAAATTCATTTCATGGAACAGGTGGGATGGAAGCATATATTTTTAATCTATTGTAGTTTCTTTGAATAGATTTTTGTTGTTGCTTCTGTCGATGTACTGTCAAATACTCGGTAGAAATTCAAGTTACGACGTTCCTGCAGGTTTTTTAACCGACCTTTCCCACAATTTATCTCCGATAAAAAATGAAATTGTTTCCTAAAAAATTCAAAGAGGGTCGTGGCCATATATAAAAAATAGATAAATGTTTAAAAATCTGTTAAATTTTTTAAAAATATTGTTTAACAATTTTAAATTTTAATAATATTTTCAATTTTAAATTATATAAATTTATTTTTTAATTAAGTTATAATAATTTTAAGATATTATTTTAAATTAAATTTGGTTTTTTAATATTTTAAAATTTATAAAGTTTGGTAAACAACTGTAGATTTGACAAGCGATGATGAAGATATGATCAAATGTCATCTATTATAGTTATAGGGAATCATCATTTATTTTTTGAAAGGCACTGTTTCAACAAATGAAGCATGGTAGTTGTTGGTCTGCTAACGAGTTCCATACGTTTTATCTTTAGTCAGCATTCTAGTTTTTTGCGCTGCTAGTTTTAATTGTTTAGTTTCTCTTGCAGCTTTTCATCTTTGTAAAGGGTTTCAGGGCCCCTTCAAAACATGATTTTCCTTATAAAAAACAAATGAAGCATGGTACTGTTGGAGTACTCTATAACAAAAATAAAACATAAGAGAATCAACTCTACAAATTGCATTTGAATACGAAGACATGGTGATTCTAAAAGCAAGAGATCTGCAAAAGAACTTAGAAAATGAAGCAGATCTATGACTTTAGATTGTTGCATGATTTCCCATACTTGTATCTTTGACTTGGCGTAGTAAGGAGTAAGAGTATTCTTTCCCAGAATTGATTGTCAGGTAAACTTTCTATAGCCTTGAATACAAAGTAACCCCAAAGGACTGAAGTAGGAATCATTTTAAGAAGGGGCATAGTTGCAACACAACCACTTACCATCATGGCTTGCAAAAAATTACTCAAACGATGCTCTTTGACCTCGATAGGAATTAGCTCATCAACATCCTTCTTTGGATCAAAAATTGATCATGAATGGCAATGGAAGTTGAAAAGAGTGGAGATTTAGTGTTGGTTCTATTTTTGGGATTGATCATGGATGGCAATGACAAGTCAATTTCTAGTTTACCTGGTTAAAGTTGAGAATAAATAAGTTATTAATATTTTTCAGGGTTTTTGATATGATTTTAATTTAGTCATCTCAACTACTATTCAACTATTATTCCAAACATGTTGGAGATTTCTTGCTTGAGAAAGTTTTCTCTACCTAATTTGAGTGAACCCATCTAATCTTAAGTGGAGATTATAAGATTGTAGAAAAGTAGTTGCTAGATGCTAGAGCTTTCTTACATTGGAAATTTTTATTTGTCTAAGTTATATTGATGACTTAATCTGATCATAAGTGAATGCTATAGGATTGTAGCAAAAACGTATGCTACATTTTTGTGTTTTACCTTCTATTTTGTTTCACATATCTATCGGTTGCTTCTACATTGAATGGGGTTTCAATCCAACCATCTTAAACATGTGAATTGAGTTTTATTTTCATCTACAATGTGGACTATGCATAAAGTCTTTGCCATAATGTAACATAGAAAATAGGCAAGGAAAGTATCTACGGTTGCCTAATGCTCTCCATGAAAACTAATTCACAATAATAAACCAAATTAAAAGGAAGTGAATGATGCTTCCTACTATGGCCCCCCATGAAACTAGACCACAATAATAAAACAAATCAAAAGGAACAAAAGATGCCTCATACCCCATATGTATGACTCTCGTGGTATGATTTGTGCCACTAGGATACAAATCATAGATATTATTCAACTGGTTAACACCAACAATAATTTCAGACACAGATACGGTCATATTTGCATTACAATTAATAGTCTACTGGTTAACATCAATAATAATTTGGACACGTCCAATAGAACATGCCTATCTAAGGTGTAAAAGGATTTTTTAGATGCAAATATGCTAATTGGTGTTGGTTCATAAATAGATGATGTTTTCTAAAAAGAAAGACTACTAGAATTTTGTGCAAATTTCTTGTTGAAAGCTAAGAGTGGTTGCATAAGGTCTTGATGTTCAGATAAATCAGTTCAAAAGCTTATCTGGCTTTGATGGTAATTGAAATATTTTGGAGTAAGTATTCACTGAAATGGTTTGAAGACTTATTACATTTATTGATATTTTGTGAGCTCGGTTTGATTTACGATCTTAGAGTTAGTAATCTTTGAGTTGAAACTATTTTTAGTTAGAAGCCCCTCTCTATGATGACTGGAAGAAAACAATGTTTGGAATTGTAGATGGTGCCAAACAAGTTGAAGCAACAAAATTCTTACAAATGATGTTTCCAACAAAAGTCCAAATACTGCCACCATCAACTGAAACGTTGGTTTTGTAGAGATGTCCTATAAGGTCCCTCTTGCTTGGTTGTGGGGTTCACCATGCTTGGTTGTGGGGTTCACTTTTTCAAATGTGGAAGAGACATAATAAAACACTTGGTGGGTCTATAATATGTGAAGATTGATATAGTTTCTTGTTTTAGTTTTTCCTCAAACTTATGCAAAATGAACATGTTTCCATTCTTATAATTAGTGAGGAGACTATACAATGTGAATCTATATCAATTGAAGTGAATTATTATGTAGCTCTATTAACTAAAGTAGAATAATGTTAGTAAAAATTTATTTTTTGAATTAAGTATCCACAAGTCAACAATTTGTTTACTAACTTGGTGGCATCTAAATGAACCATTGTCATTGGTAGATCTCTGTTAGCAAGTCAATCTAAGTCCTTCTAATGAAGCTCCCTACCATTTAATAATATGTCAGTTTTTGTAGCAGTACAATCATGTGGCATGGGATGATTGAATTCATGTATAAAAGGATGCACCCCACACATACATATTTTGGTCAATATTGTGACATGTAGAAGTATAGTTGTAAGATTAATTTCTTCATTAAAAGCACAATTTGTCATAGAATGAAACCAAAGAATAGAGAAATTAACATATTGGTATGATTCTCAGACAAGGCTGCCCCATAATGCCCCAAAACCTATCTTGGTAGTCATACCTGAATGCATCATCCAGAAGAGAAGAATATGAAATTTCTCCAAAATACATATAAAAGATAAATTCTGCTTAGAACAATCAACTAGACATTCTACCAATTGAAAACATGGTTGAAAAATTCACTAACACTATAAGTAGTATATAAATTATCCATCACAAAAGGAGTTTTATTATGTCTCCAGCTAACCAATAATGTGTAGAAAGGTGCATTACAGTAGAAGCAAAGCATGCCTCAACTTTACAAAGATTTTGCTCGTATTTTGTGTTGAAATTTTCCTAGTCATTGCAGGCTTCAGTGCTATGGAAATGATCATCTACTATGCTTTCCCAAATCCTAGCCTACAAATAATTTTTACCTCATGATAGACATCTGAAACTATTGTATAGTAAAGAAATGAAATTTTTGGAACATTTAACTAGGAAACACAGTGTCAATGCAAAACCATCTACAAAGAAGTCAACATAACTTTGAATTGAAAATGAAGCATGTTATTGGCTTGCACCTAGTTGAAGCTTATGCTTTATGAGAAAAAAGCGAGTGTGAGAAGATTTTTTTTATGTGAAACCAATGAAAGTAGTAAAGACCTGTTTAAGTTTTCCATTGAAGGCAATCAAAATAGTAAACAGTCACATTAATGTTTGTTAAATAAAAACTGATAAAACTTAAAGGCTGCACAGTAAAGTTTTGTACCAAAAGCAACATAATTAAAGGCTTATTGAACTGATTTATCTGGACATCAAGATTTTTAACTAAGATGAAAGGATTCCCAGGATAGATGAATTGTTTGATTAGGTGAAAGGGGATAAGGTATTCTCAAAGATTGATCTAAGATCGGGATACCATCAACTAAGGATAAAAGATGAAGACATTTTCAAAACTGCTTTTAGGACTAGATACATGCACTATGAGTTCACTGTGTTACCATTTGAGTTAACCAACTCCCCAACAACTTTTTTTGAATTTGATGAACAACATATTCTAAGACTGCCTGGATGATATCTTAATATATTCTAAGTCAGAGGAAGATCATGATAAACATCTAAGGATAGTGTTGCAACACTTGAGGGACCAAAAGCTTTATGGGAAAATGTCTAAATGTACATTCTACTAGACTGAGGTGCACTATTTGGGACATGTTATTTTAGCTGAGGGGATAGTAGTGGACCCAGATAAGATAAAGGCAATCATAGAGTAGCCAACACCACAAAATGTTTTAGAAGTCCACAACTTTATGGGGCTTGCCAACTATTATAGGAAATTTGTTCAGGGATTCTCAACCATTGCAACACCCATCATTGCACTCCAAAGGAAAGGAAAGAAATTTGAATGGAGTGTGTGAGAATGAATTTCAAACAATAAAGGAGAAACTTACTTTTGCAACTATCTTGATTGTGCCAGATCCAAATTGGTACTTTACAGTGATAACAGATGCCTCAAGCGAAGGTGTAGGAGCAATTCTTATGTAGGAAGGGCAGGTGGTGGCATACGAGTCTAGGAAATTGAAACAACATGAATTGAACTATGCACCACATGATTTGGAGTTGGTTGCCATAGTGCATGCGCTTCAAATATGGAGGCACTACCTTTTGGGGAAGCCTTTTGAATTGAAAATAGATCATATAGGATTGCAGTATATTTTAACTCAACCCAACTTGAAAGCTTGACAAAGATGATGGTTAGAGTTTTTGAGTGAGTATGACTTTGGCATAGAGTATATTTTTTAATTTCATAAAAAAATCACAATTCTTCTAATGGTTTTCTTGGATTTAACTAATCATTTATGTAGCTTGTGGCAAATAGTAGGACAAGATTCTTTCATAAACTACTAACAATAGGTTTTGTAGGTTTTCAATAGTGTAGAATTTCACACTTATTTTGGTGCACTAAAATTTACCTACAAATTTCACATTCCAATTGGTGCTCTTAAAATTGAACCCACAACTTACATACTTCAATTTGATGCTTTAAAATGAACAACTTACACATTTTATTTTGGTTCTCTTAAAATTGAACAAGACAACTATCATCTTCATTTGGGTTTTAAAAAGAACAAGGCAACTTGTAATTTCTATTTTGATTGAACATGACACATTTCATTTTTGGTGAATAAAATTTACAACTTTTACATTTACATTGGTGTACCCTAAAAAGAACAACTGTATACCGTTTCTTGCACACTTACATGCATGCGATTCAATCCACCAAAAGTGTGTTGTTTAAATTATCCTCTCCCCTTGCGCTACGTGTGAATCCTAGGTGATGAGAAGTAACAACATTTAAAACTTTTCCTTTTTATTTTAAGGAGGCTTGCTTGGGAGTACACCCAAGGGTTCAACCTTAAGCACATATCTCCAATGGGCTATATAAAGGGGCAAAATTCAAAAGGTAAGCTCAATCCACTTGTACCATGCAGAGCATACCTTAGTGGTGCCAAGTGATTCCAGACATAGGTTTGAGACTTTAGTCTTACATTGGTCATATGATGTGGTGTTCTTAGGGGTTCCTCCACTATGAGCCATTATTTTAGAAGCCTAGAGTCCTATTTAGTCAAGTAACTTATAAGTGGTGCAACACAACACGATCAATATGTGAAGCTACTCACCATGTACTCTCTTGAGTTGAGATAGAGTCTTTTTGGGTTGCTAGCAATAGCCTCTTAGGAAGAGAAAGAAGGTTTTCCCATGGTGTCTATTGATGACCCTGTGTCACTGGGCATCTACTATCCGCTTTCGTATAGAAAAGGTATTGAACAATCATCCTAATTGTTTCACTACCTGATCTTTCTAAGTATTTACCTCTTTAATGGGAGGTGGGCCTATTGTAAGTTTACAAACCCAATCTACCAATAATTAAGTTGTGAATGTATGCTTTGGGGTCTATTATTACCAGTAAAACCAATTAGCCTTAGGGTCTTATCTTTGTCACCCATTGTTAAGAGTCACAACTAAAAACTTATATACACTATTTTTGTAATGCCCCGCCACACAACCCTAGTGGAAGTTGCAATTAACTACTAAAAAAAACTATTTTTTTTTTAAGTACAATTAACATGCAAGTTCACTACCCATTGCCAACATCCCCTAAGGTTACGAGACTGAGTTTACTTAAACCCAAACAAGAAACATGAATTGAAACCATAACATTTAATTACTTACTAAATTAAATACACATACATTCCATACATGGTAAAATTACATCCAAACAAAAGAGATACCACATGTTTCCAATTAACAATAATGTACAATATGATTACAAATCTCTTTCCCTGAATGAGGTAAATCCAATAAACATGGTTACAAATTACATCTTCCACCTTGATACAAATGAGGGGTAATAAAATTACAATAATCACTGAAAAGAATAAAGCATGAAAAGAAACTGGATCCCACGAGCTCTCCAACTGGAAACCTCATCCACACGAACAAGAAGATGACCCAACGGATTAAGGTGCACATTCCACCCAACCATGTGATACCCGAAGGCTCACCCCCCGTGCTAGGAGATAGTAACCAGGATTCCTAAACAAGACCATCTACCTCTAGACATAGGCTACTCAAAACTGAACTAAATTAAATACAAGTACATCATCACATAACACAATGGTTACAATGCTTCCAGAGTTAAATAATCAATTGCATCACTGATACAAACATATTGCTGACTTAGGAGAAGTGTCATCATAATGTCACATGGGATATCCTGGTAAGTCTTCCTAGGTCCCGACCCCCATCTCGGGATATCCTAGAAACCTCTAACGACTCCCAACCCCTCATGCAAACAAATGTGGAATCAATTATCTCTCATAAAGATGAGATAATGATCTTTCCATTCCAGGCCTTCTCGTCTCATCCCAAGTCTATACAAGCCCTTGCGTCTATGAGCGAGGCAAAATTAATCTTGTTAAGTGTTTGATACAACCTAAACCTCTAATAAGTTTATTTATGTTATCACAAAATTAACTAACTTACAAAGAGTTACCCTGACACCACTTTGTGTGTCGTCCCTCATTGCAAGCCACTTCTCTAAGACATGTGGAATAACTCCACAAACCAAGGGTACACAAGTGCGACTTGAAGATAATGACTCCCTATCCACAACATAAAGTCCACACATCTTGTTCATGATAATCGGGTATCTAACTGGATCCAACAAGATGCACTACCCAAGGCAAACAAGGTTGACTAACATCTTACGTCAACCCCAAAAATCAAAAGAAAACCCAATCTGGAAGACTTACATAACATTTAACTCTATTTGCCCAACAACACAAAAGAGGGAGATTACATAATGAAAGGGCAATTGACGATTTAATCACCTATTTTAGGATTTCCTAAATCCAAGCTAAGCAATGACACATTGCATGTAATCAAATACAAATAATTAAAATTGTTTGCAACTACTCAAAAGTAATTAAAATTACAATTGCAATATTGAGAAATTTAAACTAATAATTTATCTCCCTATTTCTCCAATTACCCATAATAATCAAAATCATCTTTTCAAGTAAAGTCATTTATTATAAAGTCAATTTTATTTCTCTCTATGATTATAGAATAATCATTTAAAAATCCATATATTTAAATATTTAAAAATCATTTAAATATATGTTAAAACAAAAATATCATTTTATATATTCCAACTAAATAAAAATAATAATTCTCTATTATTTAAAATATATATAATATATATATTTAAATAATAATAAATTATTTATTTAAATTATAATATATTATATATATAATTTATACATATTATATATTTATAATATATAAATATTATAATATATAATATATATTATAAAATATATATAATATAAAATATATATAATATAGAATGATATTAATAAATAATAATAAAAAAAACAAAATTTAAAATAGTTTTTTTTATAAAAAAAGCGAATCCTTTCCTGGCCCCACGACCCTCAAAGGGGAGAAAGGACACAGCCACAGCTGCACCCAGCCTCCCATGTGGAGGTTGGAGCTGCCATAGGGTAGCTATGTGCAGCAATGGCTGCCCCGCCCACCCCCCCCTACCCCCCACAAGAAACCCAATTAAAATTTTATTTTTTATAATTTATTTTCAAAACAAAATAAAATACCCTACCCTGACTTGCATAGAAAAATCTTCGTGTAATTTTTTTTCAAAATAAAATATCTAGAATGTTCAAAATACATTCATAATATAATTTGTATATATATATATATATATATATATATATATATATATATATATATATATATATATATATATATATATATATACAGATATATGTATAAAAATATACCTAAAATTCTCATTTACAGTCAAATTGTGCAATTTCTCAACATAACTTTTGCAATAAAACTAATTTATCAACACAATTTCTTGGTTTAAATTTCAAATTTGATATGAACTATTTCAAATCCAAAATAGAGGCTTTCAAATTTCATTTTGCTTTCTTTCCATTTGTCTATTGTTGAAATTGAAAATTTTTGTTGCAAGCTTTGTTTTTCAACAACAAATCTAATTTTTTCAAGATTTAAATAGAGTTTTCAAATAAACATTGAAACAAATTTTTAAATTGAAAATGCAATTTCTAAACCAATAAACAAGGAAAACCTTTGATCTACAACTTGAAAGAGAGTTTGAAGAAGATAGTTGAGCTTCCCTGCAAGAAGATTTTCCAAAGCTTTTTCCAAATCCTCACCCAAAATTCAAAATGCATCAACAAAACATGAAGAGCTCTCCTTCCTTTTTTCTCACAGCCAAATTTTTAAGAATGAAAAGCCTTTCTATTTTTTTCCCCAAATTTGGTCAAATATCTTAAAAATATCCTATCCACCATAGTTATTGCTCCTCTTTCTATTTTGGAGATATTTTATTTTTTTGAAATTTAAAACTAAAAACAATTTTCTTTCAACATGACTTTATTTCTTTACTTCATTTTTCTAAATTTCTATTTCAAAAGAATTTAAATGCTTTTAAACATTTTCATTTCCAAAAGAATTTCATACATTTAAAAATTTCTTTTCACAAAAAAAAATTAAAACTTTTAAAATTTCATTTTTCTTTTCAAAAAGAGTAACACTTTTAATTCCAAGATAGATAACTTAATTCAATTCCTCACAATTAATTTAATTAATCAATAAAATAAATATAATCTAAGATTATATTATTTTATTAGTTAAATTAAATTAATTAATAAAATAAATAACATTTCTAACATTACAACTAGATATATTTAATTATCAATTTAACTACACAAGCCATTTATTTACCTTTATAATTTGAAGTTAAATAAAAACCAAGGTGAAATGGACAACATTAAAACAACTAAACCCGACTACAACCCGACAACACACTATGACCAGGGTGATGACTTGGCATGGAAAACCTAGCTACTATCTCCCAATCAATTACCATTGGTCAATGGACATGCTCAAACCTGTGAAATCAAGTGGAGTCGATGTCCTATACCTATCAACCTGCGAGAAAAGAGTACATTGAACATGCATATATATATATATATATATATATATCGTTATAAGACACACCATGAAGATGAAATCCCAGAATCGTAGGGTGCTTGCAAGCGAGTGATACAATCCTGTCCCCTTCACTAATACAAACTTTCTAACTGACGAGTCTAACATCAATAATATGATCAAAAGCATAAAAAATCATTAATTAAATATCTGTTGAGCTAATTCAAAACATGCCATAATCATAACATCAAAGTAAAATTCCATCACATCAAAATATAACATTCACATCGCTTAACAGTTTGCAATCAAATAGTAAACAAGTACCAAGGTCAAAGCAATAAAAGAACAAAGCATAACAAAGAAAACAATGTCTGATCCAAAGAGCCAAAATGGAGGGGTGCTACAATTTTCTATATTTTCCCAACTATATCAAATCAAAAAAATGAAAAACTAATCAAATTCCTAGGGTCCCTTAGAAAACTTTTTTTTGAGAAAACCAATGCACCACATTTGTTAACCTATGCATTGCAATTGTGTATCTGCACCATAGAAATAGTACAACACATCTATTAGCTTTTGCAATGCATCTGTCTTTCAGAAAGCCACATCTCTCTGCGAGAAAGCCGCATCTCTCTACTTGCAACACATTTGTTGAATTTTGCACCACATTTATGGTGAGAAATCTATCAAAAAATGCTAAAATCTATTATTATATTAAAAATTTCAAGAAAACATGAAAAAACAAAAAAATGGAGGTGGAGGTACACCTGGAGGTCGTTATAATGTTGTTGTCATCCTCATCAATTCGGTGTTGTCTGAATGAACTGGGTTTCATTTGTTTTTTAAAAATAAATACCACCTTAAAATGGGATCTCGTCTTTTACAAAACAAGATCCTATTTTTTACAAATTGGGATCCCGTTTTGTAATAATTAGGATCACGTTTTGCGTCCATCGGTTCGAGACCCTTTAACAAGTGGGATCCCATTTTTTAAAAAGTAGGATCCTATTTGGAATTTAGGCTCAGGATCCCGAAGCTAAGTGGGATCTCATTTATGAAAATCAAGATCTCATGTTTGTAATGTCGATTTCATTTTTTTGGCTAAGGAAAAAACATCCACGTTTCATGGACTTAACTTCTTACACTCACCCCCATTATGTATGCCAAAACACCTTTGCAACACACTGTTTCCTCTTTTATTTAAATTTTCTCAAAAGCACTTGGAAACCAAGCAACATCAACACATTCTCATTATATTTATTACTTCTTCATCACCATCAAACCAATTAGAACACAACTCAACCAAACAACAACAACAAATAGAAGCTTATCAAAGCAACAGTAGAGGTTGACATCAATAGCACTTACTAATGTCAAGACAATGAAACTAATCAAAGAATCGTCATAGCTTCTCAATCATCATTTCTAATATGTATTTTTTATTTTTATTTTTTGTACCAAAAGCAACAAGATTATTTTTAATAATGTACTTTTTAAAACCACTATGTATTTGAAATTAGTAATAGACTTTTTAAAGTTAATATATAATTTCAAAAAAATATAATAATATATTAAAAAGTATATTGCTAATTTCAAATACATAGTGGCTTTAAAAAGTATATTATTAAAAATATTTTTTTGTTTCTTTATTTTTTTAATTTTTTTCTAAAATACGTTTGATTTTTTATTTTTTTTGTGACAGATTGTGTTGACCTCCTATAGCCTTGTGTTGCCATTGTAGGTTATGCCTTTTGGCGTAAAAATCTTATAATTTAAATATTAATATGAAATCTTTTGTATCTAATTTTTTGTTTTTTAATTTTTAATTTTAGTTTTTTAGAAAATGTCTATGTATTTTTCTAATTTAATAGTAATAGTTTTTTTATTATTAATTTTAAGACTATTGCTTTATGATAATATTATATTAATACTATATCAATATTAAATATTATTAATTCTTTAAGAAATAGTCATTTTTTTATTAATATGAATCTAATATTAATTTAAGTTTTAGAAAATCATTAATATTCTAATATAATGTTCATCATTTATATTATATTAATATTAGTATATTATATTAGTATTAGATTAGAAAATCATTAATATTCTAATATAATATTCGTGATGTAATAATAATACTATATAATACTATATTAGTATTAATTTTTTAAAGAAATAGTTATTTTTTAAATTCTCCTAACATTTCGGCTTTTTTGTTTTTTTTTTGTGACGGATGTGTTGACCTCCTATAGGGGTCGTGCTGTCATTGTAGGGTCTATTTAAAATCTTATAATTTAAATATTAATATGAAAACTTTTGTGATTTTTAGGTAATTTTTTTTGGTGTGGAGAACTTGGGAGAGCTATGGAGACTTGTTATGAGAGTTGTTCTTATAGATTATTAGCTTATAGGTTTTGCATATCATTTTGGATGATTCCATGATACTACATGATGTTGTTTACACTTTCTATATGATGCTATTGGTAGACTTGGTATGCATCGATCTTTTTCAGATTTACATTAGCCATGCAGTGAGAGTTTTAGGATGTGTATGTCATTTATGACAGGTTTCCACATGGAGTTTATGATTGCAGAAAATTCGGTATTTGTTTTCTTGGCTAAAGGGTGAATGCGGTTTGGAAACTATAATTCCTCTTGGTGGATGCTGAAGTAGAGAGTTGTCCTGCATACTGACTAGTTGTCATATGACTTGAATGGTATTTTCTTCCATCGAGTGTAAATCAGTTGTTACAACTAGGACATTGAAATCTTGGCTTAATTAATTTGCATCTCTTCTTGTTGTTGAGGTAACGACATCTGGCATCCAAAGAATTGTAATGAGGATAGACTACTTTAGAGGATTTGGTGAGAGAATTTATGAAGCCCCTGGCCTCTTTTGATAGCTCAAAAAAGCTAACCTATAAACTTGTTTTGAGGAAAACTAGTATAAACCAAGGATCAATAAGTGATTCTTTATCTTTCAAATTCATTTGCAAGCTTCAAGTGATTTCCATGGAAACAATGGATACAAATACTTGGGAGCTTTAGCATTCATTAAAAAGCAAAAATAAAACGTGAAGAAAATCAAGCATGTGAGAGGAAAAAATCATAAAATTGCTTTTCTTAAATAAAGATTAGGGAGAAAGAGTTTCTTGGTAGAGATAAATTTTCAAGCGAGGTAGGTTTTCTATAAATAGTAGATAGTAAAAATAATGGTAAGAATTTCTTAGGGGCATGCAAGACTAATGTCTTTGTCATCATTCTCAGATCATCCATATATTTTTTGAAGATCGTGCTTGAATTTAATCCAACGGGCTAAAGATTAAAAAAAATCATATTAGGACAGGGGATTGATTTATGTGGGTGATGAACCATTAAAAAATAAAACTTAATTTTCAAACTTAATATAAATAACCTTTTAAATAAGACAAGGGTCAAGAGAGGGATAACTAAAAATAGATTTGAGATTTTCAAAAATAAAAATATATGAGAACACAATGAGATCCTATGAATCTGATTCATGGCTATAGCACACAATTGTTTACTGCGCTTTATAAATTTTAAAAATATTTAAAAACCAAATTTAATTTAAAATAATATTTTAAAATTATTCAAACTTAATTAAAAAATAAATTTATATAATTTGAAATTGAAAATATTATTATAAATTTACAATTGTTAAACAATTTTTTTTTTAAATAAGAGATTTTAAAACATTTATTTATTTTTTATATATGACTGCGGCTCTCTTTGAATTTTTTAGCAAACAATTTCAATTTTTATCAGGGATAAATTGTGCGAAAGGTCAGTTAAAAAACCTGTAGGAACGTGGTAACCTGAATTTTTATCGAGTATTTGACAGTACATCCTTAGAAGCAACAACAAAAATCCCTCTTTTGACTCTTGTCTTATTTAAAAATTTATTTATATTATGTTTTAAAATTTGTACTCCTTTTACTCTTTTTGTCAACGCTTTTTCATGTTTTATATATTTTTAAATGTTCTTTTATTAGGAAATAAGATTAAACTTTGAAATGTACAAAGAAAAATAAGGTTTTAATATATTTAATATATTTGTTTTTGTTTCTATTGTCAGATAATGGACAATATAATAGACTTAACTAATGATTGTGAAGAGTACACACCACTTTCTATTATAGATTTGACAAGCGATGATGAAGATTCTAATCCTTTCATTCCTGCATCAAATACCTCCCCACAACATTCAACTAGATCTAATGATTCGGTTGATTCACCCAATGTTGGAGAGAAGAATGTAGAAGCAGTTATTAACTATGCTTCGTCTTGAATTATCAAGTTATGGGAGTTGATTCATATGGCTAGCTGGCATGCAAACAACATCAATGAGGGAGATATTGCTGCAATGAACCATTTAATCAAGTATACGCACACATTGTGTGATGAAATTGCATGCTTAGATGATTTCATACACCAGTTAAGATACCATGCATATTATGCACTTAGGCATAATATTCATGGTTAAATTTTTTTTATATGTATACAAAAGATGAGTATGCTTCTTATGTTATCACATTTCAATAAAGTTTCTAGATTGTTGGATTCTATCTAATGTCTTTGTCATAAAATCACTTTTTTTAAAAATAATGATTGGGGAGAAAGAGTTTCTTGGTAGAGATAATGTTTCTTATGTTATCACATTTCAATGAATTTCAATAATGTCTCCAAATTACTCATTTTTTTTTAAATAATGATTGGGGAGAAAGAGTTTCTTGGTAGAGATAAATTTTCAAGCCAGACAAGTTTTCTATAAATAGTAGCCAATAAAAATAATGGCTAGAATTCTTTAGGGGCAGACAAGACTAATGTCTTTATCATCATTCTTAGATGGTCCATATATTTTTCAAACATCATACTTGAATTTAATCCAACAGACTAAAGATAAAAAAAAATTCATAGTAGGACGGGGGACTAACTTATGTGGGTGATGAACCATTAAAAAATAAAACTTATTATAAATAACTTTTTAAATAAGACAAGGGTCAAGAGAGGGATAACTAAAAATAGTTTTGAGATTTGAAAATAAAAATATATGAGAACACAATGAGATCCTATAACACACAATTATTTACTAAGCTTTGTAAATTTTAAAAATATTGAAAAACCAAATTTAATTTAAAATAATATTTTAGTAATTAAAAAATAAATTTATATAATTCGAAATTGAAAATAAATTATTAAAAATTTACAATTGTTAAACAATTTTTTTTTTTAATTAATAGATTTTAAAACATTTTATATATATATATATGATTGCGGCCCTCTCTGAATTTTTTAGCAAACAATTTCATTTTTTTATCAAAGATGAATTATGGGAAAGGTCGGTTAGAAAACCTGCAGGTATGTGGTAACCTGAATTTCTACCGAGCATTTGATAGTACATCCATAGAAGCAGCAACAAAAATTCCTCTCTTGACTGTTGTCTAATTTTAAAAGTTATTTATATTATGTTTTAAAATTTGCACTCCTTTTACTCTTTTTGTCAGTGTTTTTTAATGCTTTATATATTTTTAAATGTTCTTTTATTAGGAAATAAGATTAAACTTTGAAATGTAGAAAAGTAAAATAAGGTTTTAATATATTTAATATGTGTTTTTGTTTCTATTGTTAGGTAATGGTTAAGATAATAGACTTAACTAATGATTCTGAAGAGTACACACCACTTTCTATTATAGATTTGGCAAGCGATGAATAAGATTCTAATCCTTTCATTCCTAGATTGAATACCTCCCCACAACATTCAACTGGATCTAATGATTTAGTTGATTCACCTGATGTTGGAGAGACGAACGTAGAAGCAGTTGCAAACTACGATTCGTCTCGAATTATCGAGTTATGTGAGTTCATTCATGTGACTAGTTGGCCTGCAAATAGCATCAAAGAGGGAGATATTGTTGCAGTGAACCGTTTAATCAAGTAAACACATGAATTGTCTGATGAAATTGTATGTTTAGATAATTTCATATGCTAGTTAGGATTTTATGCATATTATGCACTTAGGCATAATATCCATGGTTAATTTTTTTTTATATATATACAAAAGACAAGAATGCTTCTTATGTTATCACAATTCAATGAATTTCAATAAAGTTTCCACATTGCTCAATTCTATCTAATTTGTTATAAAGTTCATATCCATAAGAAATTGATTTCTCCTACATATCCCTACATGATCGAAAATTCTATGCTGAATCTGAAAAATGGTAACAATTAGCAACTACATAGTCATTGATACGAATTAGATCAAGGAGACTAGAACTTGCAATTTGACTTTCTTCTATATAACAAGCAAAATCATAACCATATACTTTTTGATATGCCCTCTCTTCTTGATTTGGGATTGCTGAATATTCAGAGTTTTCCATCAAATATCAACAATCAGTAATTACTGCAACCTCCCTTATTTGCTTCCCCAAATGGGTATTGGCTTTCTTTTCTGAGGATTGATTTTGGCTCAAATTTTTGAATTTCCTTTTTCGTCCTGTTGAATAATAATGTATTCCACCCACTATAAGGAGTGATCACAATTGGGACATTGAAACCTTGGTTGAGAAAAGTTGCATTTCATTTTATTATTAAGATAACAAAATTGGGCAGCTCTAAAACTGCAATGGGCACAAACTGCTTTGCAAGACCTGAAGAGAGTGCTCATCCAATCCTTGGCCTCCTCTGGTAGCTCGAAAAAATTAGTTCTTTAAGAAATAGTCATTTCTTATTAGTATGAATCTAATATTGATTTGAGTTTTAGAAAATCATTAATATTCTAATATAATACTAATGATTTAATAATAATACTATATAATATTATATTCTAATATAATATACGCCATAGGAGAAAATCAAGCAAGCGAGAGGAAAAAATCATAAAATCATTTTTCTTAAATAAAGATTAGGGAGAAAGAGTTTCCTGGTAGAGATAAATTTTCAAGCCAGACAGGTTTTCTATAAATAGTAGCTAGTAAGAATAACAACTAGAATTCCTTAGGGGCAAACAAGACTAATGTCTTTATCATCATTCTCAGATGGTCCATATATTTTTCAAAGATCATACTTGAATTTAATCCAACAAACTGAAGATAAATAAATTTTCATAGTAGGACGGGGGACTGACTTATGTGGGTGATGAACCATTAAAAAATAAAACTTAATCAAAAAATAAAACTTAATTTTAAAACTTAATATAAATAATTTTTTAAATAAGACAAGGGTCAAGAGAGGGATAACTAAAAATAGATTTGAGAT
Source organism: Sequoia sempervirens (assembly GCA_007258455.2). Classification (NCBI taxonomy): domain Eukaryota; kingdom Viridiplantae; phylum Streptophyta; class Pinopsida; order Cupressales; family Cupressaceae; genus Sequoia; species Sequoia sempervirens. Next base: position 166,558,273 of record VDFB02000017.1, read on the forward strand.
TTGAAAATAAAAATATATGAGAACACAATGAGATCCTATAGCACACAATTGTTTACTGAGATTTATAAATTTTAAAAATATTAAAAAACCAAATTTAATTTAAAATAATATTTTAAAATTATTAAAATTTAATTAAAAAATAAATTTATATAATTCAAAATTGAAAATATTATTAAAATTTTATAATTGTTAAACAATTTTTTTTAAAAAATTAACAGATTTTAAAATATTTATTTATTTTTTATATATGACTGCGGCTCTCTATGAATTTTTTAGCAAGCAATTTCATTTTTTATCAACATTAAATTGTGTGAAAGGTCAGTTAAAAAACCTGCAAGATGTGGTAACCTGAATTTCTATTGAGTATTTGATAGTACATCCACAAAAGCAACAACAAAAATCCCTCTCTTGACCCTTGTCTTATTTAAAAAGTTATTTATATTATGTTTTAAAATTTGCACTTCTTTTACTCTTTTTTTTAGTGCTTTTTCATGCTTTATATATTTTTAAATGTTCTTTTATTAGGAAATAAGATTAAACTTTGAAATGTAGCATCAAAGGAGATATTGTTGTAATGAACCGTTTAATGGAGTATACACATGCATTGTTTGATATAATTGCATACTTAGATTATTTCATAGGCTAGTTAGGATACTATGCATATTATGCACTTAGGCATAATATTCATGGTTAAATTTTTTTTATATGAAAACAAAAGACAAGAATGCTTCTTATGTTATCACATTTCAATGAATTTCAATAATGTTTCCAAACTGCTCGATTCTATCTAATTTGTTATAAAGTTCATATCCATAAAAAGTTGATTTCTCTTGCATATCCTTGCATGATCCAAAATTCTATGCTAAATTTGAATAATGGTAACAATCAATAGCTACAAAGTCATTGATATCAATTAGATCAAGGAGACTAGAATTTGCAATTTGACTTTCTTCTATACAGCAAGCAAAATCATAACCATATACTTTTTGATATGCCCTCTCTTATAGATTTGGGATTGTTGAATATTCAAAGTTTGGCATCAAATTGTAACAATTAGTAATTACTGCAGCCTCCCTTATCTACTTCCCAAAATGGGTATTGACTTTCTTTTCTGGGGATTGATTTTGGCTCAAATTTTTGAATTTCCTTTTCCTACCTATTGAATAATAATGTCTTCCACCCATTGTAAAAGAGTGATCACAACTAGGACATTGAAACCTTGGTTGAGCAAACTTGCATTTTATTTTATTATTAAGATAATAAAATTGGGCAGCTCTAAAACTGCAATGGGGACAAACTGCTTTGCAAGACTTGAAGAGAGTGCTCACTCAATCCTTGGCCTCCTCTAGTAGCTCGAAAAAATTAACCTGTAAATTTTCCCTAAGAAGGTCTACTATGTTTTAAGACTATTGCTTTATGATAATATTATATTAATACTATATCAATATTAAAAGTATTAATTCTTTAAGAAATAGTCATTTTTTATTAGTATGAATATAATATTGATTTGAGTTTTAGAAAATCATTAATATTCTAATATAATACTCATGATTTAATAATAATACTATATAATATTATATTCTAATATAATATTCATTATTTAATAATAATATTATATAACATTATATTACCATTAATTTTTTTAACAAATAATCATTTTTTAAAATTTCCTTACATTTCAACTTTTTTGTTTGTTTTTGTGACAGATGTGCTAACCTCCTATAGGGGTCATGCTGCCATTGTAGGTTCTATTAAAATCTTATAATTTAAATACTAATATGATTTTTTTTAAAAAAAATTAGGTAATTTTTGTTGGTGTGGAGAACTTGGGAGAGCTATGGAGACTTGTGATGAGAGTTGTTCTTACAGATTATTAGCTTACATGTTTTGAATATCATTGTGGATGATTCCTTGATACTACATGATGTTGTTTACACTTTCTATATGATGCTATTGGTAGACTTGGTATGCATTGATCTTTTTCAGATTTACATTACCCATGCAGTGGGAACTCTTGGATGTGTATGTCATTTATGACAGGTTTGCACATGGAGTTTATGATTGTAGAAAATTTGTTACTAAATTTCTTTGTTGGGGGTGAATGTGGTTTGGGAACATGTAATTCCTTTTGGTAGTTGCTAAAGTAGAGAGCTGTCTTGCAAACTGACTAGTCGTCATATGACTTGAATGGTATTTTCTTCCACAGAGTGTAAAGCAGTTGTTACAGTTAGGACATTGAAATCTTAGCTGAAAGAATTTGCATCTCTTCTTGTTGTTGAGGTAACGATATCTGGCATCTAAAAAATTGCGATGGGGTAGACTGCTTTAGAGTATTTTAAGATAGAATTTATGAAGTCCCTGACCTCTTTAGATATATCAAAAAAGCTAACTTGTAAACTTGTTTTGAGGAAATCTAGTATAAACCAAGGATCCATAAGTGATTCATTATCTTTCAAATTCAATCATAGGCATCGAGGGATTTCCATGGAAACGATGGCTACGAATACCTAGGAGTTTCAATAGTAATTGAACATGAATTTGTGCTACTTATAATATATGGAGGGAGTCAAGAAAAAGTCATTAAAAATAAAAATAAAAACAAAACGTGAATAAAATAAAGTATGCGAGAGGAAAAAATCATAAAATCACTTTTCTTAAATAATGATTAGGGAGAAAGAGTTTCTTGGTAAAGATAAATTTTCAAGCCAGACAAGTTTTCTATAAATAGTAGCCAATAAAAATAATGGCTAGAATTCCTTAGGGGTAGAGAAGAATAATGTCTTTATCATCATTCTTAGATGGTCCATATATTTTTCAAAGTTCGTACTTGAATTTAATCCAACGGACTAAAGATAAAAAAAAATTCATTGTAGGATGAGGGACTAACTTATGTGGGTGATGAACCATTAAAAAATAAAACTTAATCAAAAAATAAAACTTAATTTTAAAACTTAATATAAATAATTTTTTAAATAAGACAAGGGTCAAGAGAGGGATAACTAAAAATAGATTTGAGATTTGAAAATAAAAATATATGAGAACACAATGAGATCATATAGCACACAATTGTTTACTGAGCTTTATAAATTTTAAAAATATTAAAAAACCAAATTTAATTTAAAATAATATTTTAAAACTATTAAAATTTAATTAAAAAATAAATTTATATAATTCGGAATTGAAAATATTATTAAAAATTTATAATTGTTAAACAATTTATTTTTTAAAATTAACAGATTTTAAAACATTTATTTATTTTTTATATATGACTGCGACTCTCTATTAATTTTTTAGCAAGCAATTTCACTTTTTATCAAGGTTAAATTGTGTGAAAGGTCAATTAAAAAACCTGCAGGATGTGGTAACCTAAATTTCTAATGAGTATTTAACAATACATCCACAAAACAACAACAAAAATCCCTCTCTTGACCCTTGTCTTATTTAAAAAGTTATTTATATTATGTTTTAAAATTTGCACTCCTTTTACTCTTTTTGTAAGTGCTTTTCCATGCTTTATATATTTTTAAATGTTCTTTTATTAGAAAATAAGATTAAACTTTGAAATGTAGAAAATAAAATAAGGTTTTAATATATTTAATATATGTGTTTTTGTTTCTATTGTTAGGTAATGGATAAGATAATAGACTTAACTAATGATTTTGAAGAGTACACACCACTTTCTATTATAGATTTGACAAACGATGATGAAGATTCTAATCCTTTCATTCCTATGTTGAATACCTCCCCACAACATTTAATTGGATCTAATGATTCAGTTGATTCACTCGATGTTGGAGAGACGAACGTAAAAGCAATTGCAAACTACAATTCATCTCGAATTATCGAGTTATTTGAGCTGATTTATATGGCTAGCTGGCATGCAAATAGCATCAAAGGAGATATTGTTGTAATGAACCATTTAATGGAGTATACACATGCATTGTTTGATAGAAAAACATGCTTAGATTATTTCATGCGCTAGTTAGCATACTATGCATATTATGCACTTAGGCATAATATTCATGGTTAAATTTTTTTTATATGAAAACAAAAGACAAGAATGCTTCGTATGTTATCACATTTCAATGAATTTCAATAATGTTTCCAAATTGCTCGATTCTATCTAATTTGTTATAAAGTTCATATCCATAAGAAGCTGATTTCTCTTGCATATCTTTGCATGATCCAAAATTCTATGTTGAATCTGAATAATGGTAACAATCAATAGCTACAAAGTCATTGATATAAATTAGATTAGGGAGAGACTAGAACTTGCAATTTGACTATCTTCTATACAACAAACAAAATCATAACCATATAATTTTTGATATGCCCTCTCTTCTTGATTTGGGATTGTTGAATATTCAGAGTTTTCCATCAAATTGCAACAAGTAGTAATTACTGCAGCCTCCCTTATCTGCTTCACAAAATGGTTATTGGCTTTCTTTTTTGGAGATTGATTTTGGCTCAGATTTTTGAATTTCCTTTTCCTGCCTACTGAATAATAATGTCTTCCACCCACTGTAAAGGAGTGATCACAATTGGGACATTGAAACCTTGGTCGAGCAAACTTGCATTTCATTTTATTATTAAGATAACAAAATTGGGCAGCTCTAAAACTGCAATGGGGACAAACTATTTTGCAAGACCTGAAGAGAGTGCTCACTGAATCCTTGGCCTCCTCTGGTAGCTCAAAAAAATTAACCTGTAAATTTTCCCTAAGAAGGTCTACTATGTTTTAAGACTATTGCTTTATGATAATATTATATTAATACTATATCAATATTAAATAGTATTAATTCTTTAAGAAATAGTCATTTTTTATTAGTATGAATATAATATTTATTTATGTTTTAGAAAATCATTAATATTCTAATATAATACACATGATTTAATAATAATACTATATAATATTATATTCTAATATAATATTAATGATTTAATAATAATATTATATAACATTATATTACCATTAATTTTTTTAACAAATAATCATTTTTTAAATTTTCCTAACATTTCAGCTTTTTTGTTTTTTTGTTTTTGTGACAGATGTGTTGACCTCCTATAGGGGTCATGCTGCCATCATTGTAGGGTCTATTTAAAATCTTATAATTTAAATATTAATATGAATTTTTTTTTAATTTTTTAGGTATTTTTTGTTGGTGTGGAGAACTTGGGAGAGCTATGGAGATTTGTGATGAGAGTTGTTCTTACATATTATTAGCTTACAGGTTTTGAATATCATTGTGGATTATTCCTTGATACTACATGATGTTGTTTACACTTTCTATATGATGCTATTGGTAGACTTGGTATGCATTGACCTTTTTTAGATTTATATTAACCATGCAGTGGGAACTCTTGGATGTGTATGCCATTTATGACAGGTTTGCACTTGGAGTTTATGATTGCAGCAAATTTGTTACTGAATTTCTTGGTTGGGGGTGAATGTGGTTTGGAAACATATAATTTCTTTTGGTAGCTGTTGAAGTAGAGAGTTGTCCTGCAAACCGACTAGTCATCATATGACTTGAATGGTATTTTCTTCCATCGAGTGTAAAGCAGTTGTTATAGTTGGGACATTGAAATCTTAGCTAAAAGAATTTGCATCTCTTCTTGTTGTTGAGGTAACGATATTTAGCATCTGAAGAATTGCAATGGGGGCAGTCTATTCTAGAGGATTTTAAGAGAGTTTATGAAGTCCATGACCTTTTTTGATAGCTCAAAAAAGCTAACTTGTAAACTTGTTTTGAGGAAATCTAGTATAAACCAAGGATTGATAAGTGATTCATTATCTTTCAAATTCAATTGTAGGCATCAAAGGATTTCCATGGAAATGATGGCTACAAATACCTAGGAGCTTCAACAGTAATTGAACATGAATTTGTGCTACTCATAATATATGGAGGGAGTCAATAAAAAGTCATTAAAAAATAAAAAGAAAAACAAAACATGAATAAAATCAAGCATGTGAGAGGAAAAAATCATAAAATCGCCTTTCTTAAATAATGATTAGGGAGAAAGAGTTTCTTCATAGAGATAAATTTTCAAGCCAGACAAGTTTTCTATAAATAGTAGCTAGTAAAAATAATGGCTAGAATTCTTTAGGGGCAGAGAAGACTAATGTCTTTATCATCATTCTTAGATGGTCCATATAGTTTTCAAAGATCGTACTTGAATTTAATCCAACAAACTGAAGATAAAAAAATTCATTGTAGGACGTGGGACTGAATTATGTGGGTGATGAACAATTAAAAAATAAAACTTAATTTAAAAACTTAATATAATTTTTTTTTAAATAAGACAAGGGTCAACAGAGAGATAACTAAAAATAGATTTGAGATTTGAAAATAAAAATATATGAGAACACAATGAGATCCTATAGCACACAATTGTTTACTGAGCTTTATAAATTTTAAAAATATTAAAAAACCAAATTTATTAAAAAATAAATTTATATAATTCAAAATTGAAAATATTATTAAAAATTTATAATTGTTAAACAATTTTTTTTTAAATTAACATATTTTAAAACACTTATTTATTTTTTATATATGACTATGGCTCTCTATGAATTTTTTAGCAAACAATTTCATTTTTTATCAACGTTAAATTGTGCAAAAGGTCGGTTAAAAAACATGCAGGATGTGGTAACCTGAATTTCTAACAAGTATTTGACAGTACATCTACAAAAGCAACAACAAAAATCCCTCTCTTGACCCTTATTTTATTTAAAAAGTTATTCATTTTATGTTTTAGAATTTGCACTCCTTTTACTCTTTTTGTCAGTGCTTTTTCATGCTTTATATATTTTTAAATGTTCTTTTATTAGGAAATAAGATTAAACTTTGAAATGTAGAAAAGTAAAATAAGGTTTTAATATATTAAATATATGTGTTTTTGTTTCTATTGTTAGGTAATGGATAAGATGATAGACCTAACTAATGATTCTAAAGAGTACACACCACTTTCTATTATAGATTTGACAAGTGATGATGAAGATTCTAATCCTTTCATTCCTGTGTCGAATACCTCCCCACAAAATTTAACTGGATCTAATGATTCAATTAATTCACCCGATGTTGGAGAGACGAACGTAAAAGTAGTTGCAAAATTTGATTCATCTCGAATTATCAAGTTATTTGAGTTGATTTATACGGCTAGTTGGCATGCAAATAGCATCAAAGGAGATATTGTTGTAATGAACCGTTTAATGGAGTATACACATGCATTATTTGATAAAATTGCATGCTTAGATGATTTCATACGCCAGTTAGGGTACTATGCATATTATGTACTTAGGCATAATATTCATGGTTAAATTTTTTTTATATGAAAACAAAAGACAAGAAAGCTTCTTATGTTATAACAATTCAATGAATTTCAATAAAGTTTCCAGATTGCTCAATTCTATCTAATTTGTTATAAAGTTCATATCCATAAGAAGTTGATTTCTCCTACATATCCCTACATGATCCAAAATTCTATGCTGAATCTAAATAATGGTAACAATTAGCAACTACAAAGTCATTGATATGAATTAGAACAAGGAGACTAGAACTTGCAATTTGACTTTCTTCTATATAACAAGAAAAATCATAACCATATGCTTTTTGGTATGCCCTCTCTTCTTGATTCAGGATTGCTGAATATTAAGAGTTTTCCATCAAATATCAACAATTAGTAATTACTCCAACCTCCCTTATCTACTTCCCCAAATGGGTATTGGCTTTCTTTTCTGGGGATTGATTTTGGCTCAGATTTTTGAATTTCCTTTTTCTTCCTGTTGAATAATAATTTATTCCACCCACTGTAAGGAGTGATCACAACTGGGACATTGAAACCTTGGCTGAGCAAACTTGCATTTCATTTTATTATTAAGATAACAAAATTGGGCAGCTCTAATACTGCAATGGGGACAAACTGTTTTGCAAGACCTGAAGAGAGTGCTCACCCAATCCTTGGCCTCCTCTGGTAGCTCGAAAGAATTAACTTGTAAATTTTCCCTAAGAAGGTCTACTATGTTTTAAGACTATTTCTTTATGATAATATTATATTAATACTATATCAATATTAAATAGTATTAATTCTTTAAGAAATAGTCATTTTTTATTAGTATGAATATAATATTGATTTGAGTTTTAGAAAATCATTAATATTCTAATATAATACTCATAATTTAATAATAGTACTATATAATATTATATTCTAATATAATATTCATGATTTAATAATAATATTATATAACATTATATTACCATTAATTTTTTTAACAAATAATCATTTTTTAAATTTTCCTAACATTTCAACTTTTTTGTTTTTTTTTTTGTGACGGATGTGTTGACCTCCTATAGGGGGTCATGCTGCCATTGTAGGGTCTATTTAAAATCTTATAATTTAAATATTAATATGAAATTTTAAAAAAAAAATTATGTAATTTTTGTTGGTGTGGAGAACTTGGGATAGCTATGGAGACTTGTGATGAGAGTTGTTCTTACAGATTATTAGCTTACAGGTTTTGAATATCATTGTGGATGATTCCTTGATACTACATGATGTTGTTTACACTTTCTATTTGATGCTATTGGTAGACTTGGTATGCATTGATCTTTTTTAGATTTACATTACCCATGCAGTGGGTACTCTTGGATTTGTATGTCATTTATGACATGTTTGCACATTGAGTTTATGATTGCAGCAAATTTGTTACTAAATTTCTTGGTTGTGGGTGAATGTGGTTTGGAAACATATAATTCCTTTTGGTAGTTGTTGAAGTAGAGAGTTGTCTTGCAAACCGACTAGTCGTCATATGACTTGAATGGTATTTTCTTTCATCGAGTGTAAAGCAATTGTTACAGTTGGGACATTGAAATCTTAGCTGAAAGAATTTGCATCTCTTGTTGTTGTTGAGGTAACGATAGCTGAAATCTGAAAAATTGTAATGGGGGCAGATTTCTTTAGTGTATTTTAAGATAGAATTTATGAAGTCCTTGACCTCTTTTGATAGCTCAAAAAAACTAACTTGTAAACTTGTTTTGAGGAAATCTAGTATAAACCAAAGATTGATAAGTGATTCATTATATTTCAAATTCAATCGCAGGCATCGAGGGATTTCCATGGAAACGATGGCTACAAATACCTAGGAGCTTCAACAGTAATTAAACATGAATTTGTGGGTATGTGCAGGATCATCATGGAAAAAATAGGCCCTTAAGTGGCAAAAAAATTAGAAAAATCAGAGTTAGGCAACTTGAAGTAAAATTTTGAATAAGTTATCTATATTATTTTAAAAATATGTAAGAATAGAATCAGTAGTAAATTGAATGCAGTTTCTAAACTACTAGGTTTGTTTAAAAATAAATAAATATATTTGGTGAAAATTTGAAATTTCAATGCGTAGTACTTAAATTTCAAGGAAAAATAAAAAAGTAGGTGTATGCGACCACCTTAACCACAATAAAATGATAATATTTTTATAATATTTTAGATATAAGTAGAGGACTCATGTCCGATGTGATGCATATTTTTGTAATTTTTTTTCCAAGTAAATTATTAATTATGAATTTTTTTATTACAAATTTTAAAAATATAAAAAATTGTATGTCTAACCACCTTAATTTGGTCAAAACTTCATGAAATTCAATTTTTCTTTTTTTAATCCTATAGTATGAGAAGCATAGAATGTGCGCATGTTTTTTATTCAAAAAATGTGATACTGTTTGAAATCTATAGATATTTTTCAATCAGTCTATCAATCAGGACTTTAATCATAATTTGAATAGAAAATAAATAATAATTCTGATTAAATTCAAAGTAAAGAATAATTTATATTGGTGGAAATCTGAGAATCTCCTTTAAAAACCCTTTTCGTTTCATTAATTTTGGGTAAAAAAAAGTTGTGAATCACATACCCACCATATTGCCACTTTTTGGCCCGTCATGATCCTGCACATACCCTTGTGCTATTTATAATATTTGGAGGGAGTCAAGAAAAAGTCATTAAAAAACAAAAAGAAAAATAAAATGTGAATAAAATCAAGCATGCGAGAGGAAAAATCATAAAATCACTTTTCTTAAATAATGATTAGGGAGAAAGAGTTTCTTGGTAGAGATAAATTTTCAAGCCAAAAAAGTTTTCTATAAATAGTAGCTAGTAAAAATAACAGCTAGAAATCCTTAGGGGCAGAGAAGACTAATGTCTTTATCATCATTCTTAGATGGGCCATATATTTTTCAAAGATCTACTTGAATTTAATCCAACAGACTGAAGATAAAAAAAATTCATTGTAGGACGAGGGACTGACTTATGTGGGTGATGAACCATTAAAAAATAAAACTTAATTTTAAAACTTAATATAAATAATTTTTTAAATAAGACAAGGGTCAAGAGAGGGATAACTAAAAATAGATTTGAGATTTGAAAATAAAAATATATGAGAACACAATGAGATCCTGTAGCACACAATTGTTTTGATTAGATTAGAGGTAAAAGATGGGTTTTGAAGGGCCCTAAAACCCTTTACAAAATAAAGTAGTTGATATAAAAAAGAAACAACATTAATCAACCATCAGCCCAATGTCAGCAAACCACCAGCCAAAAAGAAGGAAACTAGCCAACACCACTACATATTGTTCAAAATTTCAATAGCTTCCATCTCACTAGTAGCAAGCTTCTGCCCCTTAACCCTAGTATCAGAAACCTCAATAACCAAGGCCCCAACCTAATTTTTCATTTTGTTTCTAGTCCTAACCCTAGGCCCACTAGTTTTTACCTCACTACTCAAAACATAACCTTTAGCAGCACCCTTATCAACAACATAATCCTCAACCATCAACTTACCCTCAATAAAAATAACATCAGTAAACACATTTCCCTTTCTCTTTTTAACAGTAGTCATAGGGGAAATAGCCTTTGCAGAGCCTGACATAGTCAAGACTTTAGGGGCTTCTCCACCCTTCATAACAACTTTCCATATCTTATCAATTTTCTCCTCAAGAGATAACATTCTTCCTTCCATATTACTCCATTTCAGATTGACGGTTTCCTCCGCTACAGTATTAGCAATAGTATTGAGGCTAACCATTAAATTATCAATTTTGCTTCGGACCGAAGGGTCCTCAGCCTTGCTAGCAACACCTCTAATACGAACATTGATCCTATTGATCTCATGAAAGAACCATTTAAAAAGTTTTAAAAGCACATTAACACTATCATGGGTCGAGCCCAACACATCAGAAAGATCATCCCTATCAAAGTTTACTGAGCTTCATAAATTTTAAAAATATTAAAAAACAAAATTTAATTTAAAATAATATTTTAAAAATATCAAAATTTAATTAAAAAATATTAAAATTTAATTAAAAAATAAATTTATATAATTCAAAATTGAAAATATTTTTAAAAATTTACAATTGTTAAACATTTTTTTTAAAATAATTAACAGATTTTAAAACATTTATTTATTTTTTATATATGACAACGTCCCTCTATAAATATTTTAGCAAACAATTTCATTTTTTTTCAGGGCTAAATTGTGCGAAAGGTCGGTTAAAAAACTTGCAGGAACATGGTAACCTGAATTTCTAATGAGTATTTGATAGTACATCCACAGAAGCAGCAACAAAAATCCCTCTCTTGACCCTTGTCTTATTTTAAAAGTTATTTATATTATGTTTTAAAATTTGCAATCCTTTTACTCTTTTTGTCAATGCTTTTTCATGCTTTATATATTTTTAAATGTTCTTTTATTAGGAAATAAGATTAAAATTTGAAATGTAGAAAAGTAAAATAAGGTTTTAATATATTTAACATATGTATTTTTGTTTCTATTGTCAGGTAATGGATAAGATAATAGACTTAACTAATGATTCTGAAGAGTACACACCACTTTCTATTATAGATTTGACAAGCGATGATGAAGATTCTAATCCTTTCATTCCTATGTCAAATACCTCCCCACAACATTCAACTAGATCTAATGATTTAGTTGATTCACCCGATGTTGGAGAGATGAACATAAAAGCAGTTGCAAACTATGAGTCATCTCGAATTATCGAGTTATGAGAGCTGATTTGTACAGCTAGCTAGCATGCAAATAGCATTAAAGAGGGAGATATTGTTGCAAAGAACCGTTTAATGGAGAATATGCATGAATTGTTTGATAAAATTTCATATTTAGATGATTTCATATGCCAGTTAGGATACTATGCATATTATGCACTTAGGCATAATATTCATGGTTAAATATTTTTTATATGAAAACAAAAGATAAGAATGCTTCTTATGTTATCACATTTCAATGAATTTCAATAAAGTTTCCAGATTGCTCAATTCTGTCTAATTTTTTATAAAGTTCATATCCATAAGAAGTTGATTTCTCTTCAATATACTTGCATGATCCAAAATTCTATGCTGAATCTGAATAATGGTAACAATCAGCAGCTACAAAGTCATTGATATCAATTAGATCAGGGAGACTAGAACTTGCAATTTGACTTTCTTCTATAGAAAAAGAAAAATCATAACCATATACTTTTTGATATGCCCTCTCTTCTTGATTTGGGATTACTGAATATTTAGAGTTTTCCATTAAATTGCAACAATTAGTAATTACTACAGCCTCCGTTATCTGAGTCCCAAAATGAGTATTGGCTTTCTTTTCTGGGGATTAATTTTGGCTCAGATTTTTGAATTTCCTTTTCTTGCCTGTTGAATAATAATGTCTTCCACCCACTGCAAAGGAGTGATCACAACTGGGACATTGAAACCTTGGCTGAGAAAACTTGCATTTCATTTTATTATTAAGATAACAAAATTGGGAAGCTCTCAAACTGCAATGGGGACAAAATGCTTTGTAAGACCTGAAGAGAGTGCTCACCCAATCCTTGGCCTCCTCTGGTAGCTCGTAAACATTAACCTGTAAATTTTCCCTAAGAAGTTCTACTATGTTTTAAGACTATTGCTTTATGATAATATTATATTAATACTTTATCAATATTAAACAGTATTAATTCTTTAACAAAATAGTCATTTCTTATTAGTATGAATGTAATATTGATTTGAGTTTTAGAAAACCATTAATATTCTAATATAATACTCATGATTTAATAATAATACTATATAAACTATATTCTAATATAATATTCATGATTTAATAATAATACTATATAATATTATATTAGTATTAATTTTTTTAAGAAATAGTCATTTTTTTAATTTTCCCAACATTTTGGCTTTTTTGTTTTTTTTGTGACAAATGTGCTGACCTCCTATACGGTTCGTGCTGTCATTGTAGGGTTTATTTAAAATCTTATAATTTAAATATTAATATGAAAACTTTTATAATTTTTTAGGTAATTTTTGTTGGTGTGGAGAACTTGGGAGAGCTATGGAGACTTGTAATGAGAGTTGTTCTTATAGATTATTAGCTTACATGTTTTGCATATCATTGTGGATGATTCCTTGATACTACATGATGTTGTTTACTCTTTCTATATGATGCTATTGGTAGACTTGGTATGCATTGACCTTTTTCAGATTTACATTACCCATGCAGTGGGAGCTATTGGATGTGTATGCCATTTATGACAAGTTTGCACATGGAGTTTATGATTGCAACAAATTCGGTACTGGATTTCTTAGCTGGGGGGTGAATGTGGTTTGGAAACATATAAATCCTCTTGGTGGCTACTAAAGTAGAGAGTTGTCCTGCAAACCGACTAGTCGTCATATAACTTGAATGGTATTTTCTTGCACTGAGTGTAAAGCAGTTGTTATAGCTGGGACATTGAAATCTTGGCTGAAAGAATTTGCATCTCTTCTTGTTATTGAGGTAACGATATCTGGCATCTGAAGAATTCCAATGGGGAAAAACTTCTTTAGAGGATTTCAAGAGAGAATTTATGAAGTCCCTAGCCTCTTCTGATAGCTCAAATAAGCTAACTTGTAAACTTGTTTTGAGGAAATCTAGTATAAACCAATGATCAATAAGTGATTCTTTATCTTTCTAATTCATTTGCAGGCTTCAAGGGATTTCCATGGAAACGATGGCTATGAATACATAGGAGCTTCAATAGTAATTGAAGATGAATTTGTGCTACTTACAATATATGGAGGGAGCCAAGAAAAAGTCATTAAAAACCAAAAAGAAAAACAAAATGTGAAGAAAATCAAGTGTTTGAGAGGAAAAAATCATAAAATCGCTTTTCTTAAATAAAGATTGGGGAGAAAGAGTTTCTTGGTAGAGATAAATTTTCAAGCCAGGTAGGTTTTCTCTAAATAGTAGCCAATAAAAATAATGGCTAGAATTCCTTAGGGGCAGACAAGACTAATGTCTTTGTCATCATTCTCAGATGGTCCATATATTTTTTAAAGATCGTACTTGAATTTAATCCAACTGACTTAAGATAAAAAAAAAATCATATTAGGATGGGGGATTGACTTATGTGGGTGATGAACCATTAAAAAATAAAACTTAATTTTAAAACTTATTATAAATAACTTTTTAAATAAGACAAGGGTCAAGAGAGGGATAACTAAAAATAGATTTGAGATTTGAAAATAAAAATATATGAAAACACAATGAGATCTTATAGCACACAATTGTTTACTAAGCTTTGTAAATTTTTAAAATATTTAAAAAACAAATTAAAATTAAAATAATATTTTAAAATTATTAAAACTTAATTAAAAAATAATTTTATATAATTCAAAATTGAAAATATTATTAAAAATTTACAATTGTTAAACAAATTTTAAAAAGATATTAACATATTTTAAAACGTTTATTTATTTTTTATATATGATCATGGCCCTCTCTAAATTTTTTAGTAAACAATTTCATTTTTTATCATGGATAAAGTGTGTGAAAGGTTTGTTTAAAAACTTGCAGGAATGTGGTAACCTGAATTTCTACTGAGTATTTGACAATACATCGACAAAAGTAGCAACAAAAATCCCTCTCTTGACCCTTGTCTTATTTAAAAAGTTATTTATATTATGTTTTAAAATTTGTACACCTTTTACTCTTTTTGTTAGTGATTTTTCATGCTTTAAATATTTTTAAAGGTTCTTTTATTAGGAAATAAGATTAAACTTTGAAATGTAGAAAAACAAAATAAGGTTTCAATATATTTAATATGTGTTTTTGTTTCTATTGTTAGGTAATGGATAATATAATAGACTTAACTAATAATTTTGAAGAGTACACACCACTTTCTATTATAGATTTGACAAGTGATGATGGAGATTCTAATCCTTTCATTCCTACATCGAATACCTCCCTGTAACATTCAACTGGATCTAATGATTTAGTTGATTCGCCTGATGTTGGAGAGACGAATGTAGAAGCAATTGCAAACAATGCTTCATCTCGAATTATCGAGTTATGGGAGCTGATTCTTACAGCTAGTTGGCATGCACATAGCATCATAGAGGGAGATATTGTTGCAATGAACCGTTTAATGGATTATATGCGTGCATTGTCTGATGAAAGTGCATGCTTAGATGATTTCATACACCAGTTAGGATACTATGCATATTATGCACTTAAGCATAATATTCATGGTTATTTTTTTTTATATGTATACAAAAGACAAGAACGCTTCTTATGAACATCACATTTCAATTAATTTCAATAAAGTTTCCAAATTGCTCGATTCTATCTAATTTTTTATAAAGTTCATGTCCATAAGAAGCTGATTTCTCTTGTATATCGTCGCATGATTCAAAATTTTGTGTTGAATTTGAATAATGGTAACAATCAACAGCTACAAAGTTGTTGATATCAATTAGATTAGGGAGACTAGAACTTGCAATATGACTTTCTTCTATACAACAAGCAAAATCATAACCATATGCTTTTTGATATGCCCTCTCTTCTTGATTTGGGATTGCTGAATATTTAGAGTTTTCCATCAAATTGCAACAATTAGTAATTACTGCAGCCTCCCTTATTTGCTTCCCAAAATGGGTATTGGCTTTCTTTTTGGGGATTGATTTTGGCTCAAATTTTTGAATTTCCTTTTTCTGCCTCTTGAATAATAACGTCTTTTGTTGGAAGAAGGAACTAAGAGGGGGGGTGAATTAGTATCTTAAACAAATTTTAAATTTTACCTTGAAAAAGAATTGAATAATTTATGCTCTTTATATTTCAATGATAAATGCATTCATGAATTGAATGCAATCATTAAAGAACTGAAATAAGAAATATTAAACCACTCCAGAAATGATGCCTCACTAGTTTAATCTGAAAAAATGTTTTTTTTACAATGCCTCACTTGAAATACTATCTCACTGATAGATTTCAAATGCCTCACTGGAAATACTATCTCATTGATAGATTTCTAATGCCTCATTGGCTTTTACAGAATGCCTCACTGGCATATTTGTCTCATTGACACTAAATTCACCTCACTGACAAGTGCAAACTGCCTCACTGGCAACCAAATATTGTTTAAACAAAAAGAAACAAATTACAAAGGATTACTTTGTCTCTCTACAAAACATTACAACACCTTTACATTAATATAGTATATGGGTGATCCCACAATAGTGGTTTACAATTTTTGGCCAAACTGGACACTAAAATAATTTTTTTTTAACTAAATCTTCACTTTCAGGCACCTATAGTGGCTAAACCATGAGGAATTTGCAGATGATGCAAACTAGAGTTTCATGATATTTTGTCTATAGATTCTAAATATTTTTTATTTCAAAATTTTTGAAATCATATTGCACTTATTTTTCCATCTCCCTTGAAAACTAATTTTTTTCATAAAAGAACATTTTAAAAAGGCGACACTCACCATATAATTCATAACTTTTTTTCCATAAAGGATAGAACTCTAATTATTTCAAATTTAGATTTGTAACTCTAATATCTAGTGCTTCCACTTGGTTAGATAGTTTTTTATTGAATATTTTTTCTTTAATCAAGTTTCAAAGTCAAACCAAGTATAATTCAGACATAGCGCGACCGTATAATGCATAACTTTTTTTGTATGTATCGAAATTCAATTTTTTTTGTGTTGGATCGTAGTTCAACATCTCAAAAGCACTCATATTTTCCAAAGTAGTTCTTGACAAATCTTCATGCCTTTTCCACGCGTATTTAATTTTCAATGATAAACCCAGCATTCATATAAGAGTCAAAAAGAATAGAATAATAAAATTAAATTCTATTTGAAATTATAATTTCTAAAAGCCTATAATAAGGACTACATATCTCTACAAAAAATGAATTCATTTGATCCCCCAAAAGCTAAATCAAAAGTGATTTTTTATCAACATTTTGATAGGTGTAAAGGAGACGCATTTATAGGTATGGTTGAAAACTAGCGAGGTTCTATCTAAGGGGGTTTGATCTAAGGTGATTTGATCAAACCCTCTTCAATTGGAATCCCTAAAATGGAACTTTTTAAGGCTTAAATCATTATATTTTCTAAAAATATGTGATTTCAACAAAAATAGAATCTCCCATAAATTGTAAACCAAAGATTGCGGATCACCCTTTCGTGATGTCCTAAAGGAAGATTCATAAGATGGAACCTTTAAAACATATAGTATACTAGGTATTTTTTTATTGTTTTGTGCACAATCTTTTCAAAAACAGTTTTTTGCATTTTACTCAAGATATTTTATAACATGACAATTACAAAGGATAATAATCGCATATACAAACTATGTGATTTATGCATTATGTTCAACCAACTGAACTTGAAATCCAGAGAAGATTTTATATCCTTTGGGGTTGTTCATCTTTGAACTTATAACTTAAAATTCCTTTAACTAGTGATAACTACCATAGTAAAACTTGTCACCAAAAAGATTTAATGTAACATGCATACCAACATTGGTTAACCAAAAATAACTCAATAATATTAGTATCCAAAGACAAGTATGCAAAATCCTAATCTTCATTTCATTGTAAAACAATAACCTATGTTTAATCAAACTGGAAAACCTATTTTTTTCTTTTGTTTTCAAAACAAAACAATAATCATTTTCAACACATAACTGTTCATGCAAACCAGAATGAGCATCAACTGAAAAAAGAGGGATATTACCTGAAATCGACACCAACAACTACCTGAAGTCGTTACGTCTTTCTTCCCTACCGCTATACACTTCTACCAAGCTTCACCACTGTCTTTCAAAGCTGAGTGACTGCAAACCCCAACAAAATGTGTACACATGTGCCCTAGTATTGTGAATTTGATGCTTTGCTATTTCCAAATCATTATATTTACACAATGAATAGGCTTCAAAAAGCCTTTACAATCTTTTATCCCTTTAGATGCCGATGGAAATAAAGTCCCATTTTATTTCAAAGAATTATCAAAATATAATGTCATGGAGTGCTCAAGACACCTGATACCTGCTTGAAAAGTTCACAGCTTAAGTGGCCTTTTACATTGATGATTAATGTCATTAAACTCTTAAAAAAACCATATTCCTAAGATGGGGTATAATTCCCATTTTTATTTCAACGTCCTTAACAAATGCTCATGTCTATGAATATAACAATGCCTTTAGGCTTTTAGACTTAAATTTCCATGACATAAGCCTTGTAAAAATAGTGACTTTGTAATAAACTAAATCCTTGACTTTGCAATTGCAACATAGCCACATTGTAATGAATCTATATGCTCACTGTAAAGTGCCACAACATATGCTCATTGTACCAAAGTGCCACAATAACTAAAACCAAGGATCTATTGATAAATCAATGCCACAAGACACTTGTATCCATACCATCATGAACAACTTACAATGCCAAAAACCTGTGAGAACTTGAGAGTTTGTCCTGAGAACCTGAGATTTTGTGTATTGGTCATCAAGGACAACAAATGAGAGGGAAATAAACTCCCCCTTTGTCCTTGAGGGAAAAACACACCTCTCTCTCCCCCTTTTTGCATCAAAGACAAAGGGAGAAAGCATTGTGCAACTGCCTTAAGGATTGATCAAAACATTAGAACCATAAGCCAACATGTTGCAGAAAGAAATGCCATGTAAAATCACAGAGACATAATATAAATTGTTGTCCATATATTGTAACCATGAATTGTGTAGCCATGATACTATCCCTATTAGTATACTCATGAACTTCAGCCAGATTTGTTAAAAAAAACATGTAAATAGATGGAACACGTAACAATCCCAAAGTATGAATACTACTGTCCAAAAACACCTGTAAGATAGATAATTTCCATTCTATGAAACCTTCTTCTCGTTCAATAATTACACAAGGAAATAGCAAATTGACTATCATACCAATTTCTATCATGATATTAATTGTCATAAAAAAATGAACACATTAGATTGTTGTCTTCTGGAATCCATGAACATCAAGAACTTGATCATCATGTGAACCACTACAACCAAGTGCATCCTTAACAACCTATAAACAATTCCAATATCATATTCCCATGCTAAGACCAATTATAGAAAAGAAGTAGAATGTTTGTATACGTGTACCAATCAGCAATACAAAAGAATGTTGTTTACCTGTACCAATCATACTTATTGACAAATACCACTTTTTATACCAGGAAAATAAGTAAGCTCCTCTCCACATTATAATTCTACCCTGTAGATACCATCATGACATCAAAAAGAAATTTGAAAATCTACATATCATTAAAAGACCCAACATCAAACCAATCATGTGAAATTATCAATAGTAGCACTACATCAGTTGCACCAATGGTTTCACTTAACCGTTGTCCACTATCACTTCCTTATCAAAAACTCCACTGACAATTAAAACACTATTCTTTTGTATTGTCTCAACAACTGTAAGAATGAGCAATCCCTTGATAGCTTATGAAGAAAATATGACAATTGTAAACAACTTTTGTCAATGTGAAAGCATAAAAATATTCCAAGAACATAAAAAGGTTATTCTCATGTGAAAAGAAGATCCAAACACTAATCTTAAGACTAGTCTACATGTACCAGATTTATCAAGGACAAACACCAAGAAGATGTATCAGGTGTTGAATGGACATACCAACCATGGTATTTGACAAGATTATGCACTGACAGTTTCATATGCCAGACATCTCAAGGATTTTACTTTCTCTGTACCGCCATTAATAACACACTCTCACAAGAAAATGTGATGAAAGAAATCAATCAAACATATCTTTGAAATGAATATAAACCCCTTGTCATTGATATATGCCACCACTACCATCTTATGAAAAATAACAAAACTGTGATTATGTAGACATAATGGCAATCCTTATCCAAGAACCTCTGCATTAAAAATTGTGATTAGGTGAATGAGAAAGTATCAAAACCAATACAAATACCACTACAACTGTAGGATATGTAGCCATGTAAATCACTTTGACAATAATGACATTGTATGATTTTGATTTGATTAAGATAACAACACCCAAAGTATAGAGCCACAAATTATCCATTGTTCATTCTAAGTACTGATGGTGGAAATACTATGAGTACAAGTTATTCTCAATATAGAAATCTTGTAGTAAAGTGGACAAATCATCTTCGAATGAAATTAATCCTTAAGGTAATCATAAATATAAAACAGTTGAAGTTAAGGCTTTTCTTCCTTAAGATATCCTTGCTTAATGTGACTATTTCAGTGTCATTTAAATGTTCTCACTGTAACTATCCTCAATTGTCTTTGCATGTGGACATTACTTTGAAGCTATCTTTACTATCCTATCCTCTCTAGACTGCCATTTCATCCTTGTCTTTGAATCTTTTGTGATGATGACTACATTTGCAAACTTTCACAGTCTTACTAATATCTTTGTTGATTGAATTCTTTACAATGTACTTTGTTCTTTAAAAAAAATCTTCACAACCATATTTTATGTCCTTTCTTTTCTAACTATCATTTTCACTATCAACAAGAAAAAAACCTATCAAGTGAAGCATGTATTGTTGTACATCACTGCAAATACTCATACTTTCAATTGAAATGAAGCATACTGTCAAATGAAGCATGAATAATATGTATAATGATTTTGGTTGTATATAACTGTTCATGATGATTAAAAGCATGAATGTTTAGAATTCCTTTCTTTACATCAATGGAAGAGATTGATGTATATTTCCCCTTTGAAAGACACCAGAAACAAGAGTGTTAAGATTGCTACAAGTTCAAGAGCATTTTGGATAACTCACAACTCAGGAACACTTCCATTCTTCAAAATGACATAGAACATTGAAAAATATGCACAAAAAAAATATTGTCCTCATTCTTTAACACCAAACAAGGTCACTATCTTAATGGAATTCATAAAAGTTCATTTTTGTCAGCAAATACCATCAATTCACAAGGCTCCATACAGGTAGATTGTTATCAAGAAAGCTTAGCAAACCACTGTCACTTATGCACCTTGAACTCATCAAGAGCACTGGACCATACTAAGTCTTGTTCACTTAAGTTTCATTGTGACTATGATCTCTTTTTCATGAATAAGAATAAAAAGATGACATTCAATCTTACTCTTGACATATAGAGATTGCAACATCAATTTAACTCAACCACCACAAGTAAAGTGTATACAAAATGTGAGGAAGAGGATACAACCCAATCATGCAACCTATTAATCAACCTTGGCATATGTGTTCCTTAAGCATAATGAACATTACAAACACTAAATTCCACCTTTGAAAATTCATATACCAAACTAGTCAAGAATGAGCTCATTTTGATAGGCACTCATCAACAAATTTGCTAAACCTCATAGGGGGTAAGAGATAGAATATTGGACAACTCCCCCTAACTTCATGTTGTCCTTCAAGAAATTATAGATGTTTCTTGTGTAGTATGCATAAGATCTTTTTTTCCTTTCTCTTGCACATGTTTTATCTTCTAGATTTTCATAGGCTCCTTCTTTTCCTTGTTTAACATATTTTCCTTCTTAATGTGATCATGTGGCTTCACAATATTTCTTCTAAAATAATGAGCTATGTTTCCAATGTTTTTACACTTATGGCATATGATATTGCTATCTATACCAAAGGGATGATAATTTCTTCATATTCCAAGAGTGCTTTCATGCATCCAACAATTTCTTGCTATATGACCAACTTTATTACAGTCATAACAAACATTGTTATAGTTCTAATTTAACAAACTATTAGAACTATTTTCCTTATTCCATCCAAGACTATTTCTTGAGTGAATTCTACAATCCTAGCCCTATGACCATAAGCATGACAAGAAAAACAATAACCATGAAACTATGAATAATTGTACCTTTTTGTTTGCTTTGGGCTGGTAGGTGAAGATCTTGAGGATCTACCTATTCTTTTTCTACCAACATCAACAACTTTATGTTTTGCTTTCTTCTTGTCTTCCTCA
>VDFB02000017.1:166580721-166800825 GCA_007258455.2 Sequoia sempervirens
GAGAGAGAGAGGGAGTTGAGAGATGGAGAGCATATAGGGGTTGAGAGATGAGGGAGAGACTTGAGAGAGAGAGGGAGGGAGTGGGAGAGAGTGAATGAATGAGAGAGAGGGAGAGAGAGAGAGAGGGAGTGAGTGAGTGAGAGAGAGGGAGTTGAGAGAGGGATAGGGGGTAGGGGTTGTGAGATGAGGGAGAGACGCAATAGAGAGAGTGGGTATAAGGGTTAAGGGTAGAGGGTAGAGGGGAGAGAGATAGAATTAGGGTATAAGGGTAGAGGGAAGAGAGATAGAATCAGGGTATATAGGGTATAGATAAAGAGAGAAAATAAATCTATTAAAAAACCAACTTTCTCATAGCGTGTGCACGTTTTGAAGAAGTAGACATATGCCCATTTTAGGAAGAAATAGTGCACTCGCGTTATAACACGAGCGTGTTATAACGAGAGCACATTTTTTGTTGCACTAAAAATGGTACAAAAACTCAATATACCTGTGATTTCAAGGCCCACATTCTGTATATTCTCTTGGTTATGCATGTGCTCTAACAAAAAGTAGTTTTTTGATGATGTTGTGAAGTGTGCATGCATGTTTTTCACATTCCACCACCTTTTTCATGATCTTTCTTCCACCTTTGCATGAAATAGCAGAGTTTTCATGTTGAAAGACATATAATATCAATTAAAGTTTGAATTCCATTGAAAATTGATATACAATTGAAGTTTGGAGGGGAACAAGCTTTTGAAAAAGTCAAATTGTTGAGGAGTTTGAAGAAAGAAGAAGCTAAGGCTACATAATTGGGTTGAACTCCTCCATTTCAAACTTTGGTTTTTTAGGTATGTGAAGTCTTTACACATTTTCTTTCATTTTATTATGGCTTCCTTTCATTTTTGTTATTTTGCATATTCCATGTTGATCGTTGTTTGTTTGTCATTATAACCTTAGGTTGTCAATGCACATTTTAAATTACACAATTCTATACACTTTCCAATTAAATTTTTAAACCACATTTCTTTGAGGCATTTTGTTATTTAACAATTGACTTACCTTGTGTATGCTTCCACATTTTGTATACACATATATATGACATATGTTTTAAGGAAGTAAAATAAAACATCATTTCTCAATCCTTTATTATGGAAGCACATACCACTCTCTAAAGCTTTCGTTGAGTTATTTTTTCAAACAATTATACCAAGCAGCTCATTGACTTGTGTATACTACCAAATTTTCCATACATCTCTCTAAAAAATTGGAATATACTCCTCCCACATTGATAGATCTTAGAAACTATTTTGGTTTTCATATCTATTTCTAAATTTACCTCATCACTAAACCTACCTCATCACTTTTATTTGTGATATATTTTAAATGTTTCCTTGATTAGTCTACCTACAATGGATTTTAACCCTTCTCTCCACTGTTAGAAGACTCTTTATTGAAGGCTAAGTTAGCAACATGGGGAAAGGTGCAGCCTATCTTGCAATCATGGCTCAAAATGGAAGCATAGACAAAGCATTTGAATTTTGATGAAACCAGGGCAGGTCCTGCAACACAACTGAACACAAAAAATCAACCAACAACAACAATTCACAAGTCACAATTCTCAAAACTCTTCAATTTTCACCAAATCAACACTCTTCCTTGTAGCATTGCCAACTCATTCAATTGAGTATTTCTTCTCGATAAGATTCTTTCAGACCAAGACTTGAACCATTTCAATGACCCTTTAGGGTACAAAATCACATGCCAACAAATCACTATTGGTTACTTTGTAACAAATTTCTCAAATCAGGCTTTCTACGCCAACTAGGCCTCAAATTAGGACACTTTAGCAAAGAAACTTATCTTGAAACTTGACCAAAAACTCCAAACACGTGTGGGAATAAATTTATATGTATTCAAACCAAATAATTCAAAATTAGTTCTCAAAAATTCATCCACCAAGATGCAAAAACCAAAAACCTTCTTTTTAAGCCAAATAACCTAGGGCTTATTGGAAAACATACTTCCCAACCTTATCAAAACATGCCACCACCTCAAAAAAGTCTAAAATGGCTTGAAAAAATTCAATTCAAAAGGAAACAACACTGCCTTGACACAATACTCACTTTAGCATGTCAAAACCTCTCAAATTCACATGGAAAACACCAAATTTCACTCTAAGGCTTCATTCCCAACTCAACTCTTGACCTCCCCTACACACACTCAACATTCCCACACCTTTTTAGTGATGTTACAGACCCATTCCTCAAGTTAGAGTTATAAGAGTGAGAGGAATGGGTCAAAACACCATTTTAAATGACTTTCAAACCTTAAATCTGTGTGTTCAGGCCGGTCTCAGAAATGGTTGACATGGTAGGGGTAGCGTATGCCTCATAGAA
Organism: Sequoia sempervirens; assembly: GCA_007258455.2. Taxonomy (NCBI): domain Eukaryota; kingdom Viridiplantae; phylum Streptophyta; class Pinopsida; order Cupressales; family Cupressaceae; genus Sequoia; species Sequoia sempervirens. Next base: position 166,583,100 of record VDFB02000017.1, read on the forward strand.
ATGGGGTGCATCACTATGAAACCCCATTTCTATGAGGTATACGCTGCCCCTACCTTCTCAACCATACCGCATTGGCAAGCTAGTGAGTGAGCTAGCTTGCCAACACTCCACTAGCTTGCCAATGCAGTAGGGTTGAGAAGGTAGGGGCAGCGTATGCCTCATAGAAATGGGGTGCCACCACCATGGCACCCTATTTCTATGAGGCATATGCTATCACCATGGTGCCCCATTTCTATGAGGCATATGTTGGCCCTACCTTCTCAACCCTACCGCATTGGCAAGCTAGTGAGTTAGCTAGCTTGCCAATACATCACTATGGCACCCCATTTCTATGAGGAATACACTACCCCTACCTTCTCAAGCTTACCACATTGGAAAGCTAGTGGAGTGTTGGCAAGATAGTTGGGAAACATATGCCTCATAGAAATGGGGTGCCACGGTGATATACATCACCGTGGCACCCATTTCTATGAGGCATACGTTGCCCCTACCTTCTCAACCCTACTGCATTGGAAAGCTAGTGAGTGGGATAGCTTTCCAACACTCCAATAGCTTGCTAATAGGGTAGGGGAAGCATGGTAGCAAACTAGGTGGTGAAGACCCCAACCAACTTAAAATGATCAAACTGAAACAACAAACTAGCCCCTGCATCACCTTTGTCTATGCCAGAAATAGTCTTGTACAAGATGATTATAAGTATTTTTTATGAATCCTTGAATGACATATATTTCATTTATTTGAATGGACAAATACATTAGGACCTAATATTTGTCTCATTACCACGCTAGAGGTAAAATTATCCGTCATGCCGAAGAAACAAAGAAGGAATAAACTAACAAATGAAGAGTATGAAGCCTTCAAAGCAAAGGAAAGAGAATGGGTGGCAGCATATCATGAGAAGAAGAAATTGGGTACTATTGATGAAAACAAGCCAACTGAAGAGGAACCTCAACTGTCAAAAAGAGAATAGGATTTGGCAGCACAAAGGGCACGAATGCGAAAGCATCGTGCTAAGACAGATTTAGATACCATAGTTGGAGACACACCCTCTACAGAAAGTGAATACGAAGGGACACCATTAAGCACAAGTGAATATGGAGGGATGCTAGCTACCGCAAGTGACTATGGAGGGACACCATCTATTGCAAGTGAATATGGTTGGACACCATCCAACACATCTCAAGTTGAGAGTACATCATCACTCGGATTTGATGAAGAAGGTATGCCATCATACCCACGAGAACCTCAAGGTATGTCTTCTACTCCACCACTGATCGAAGGTACGCAATCTAGCCCACCTTAATTAAATATTGATGAAATTCCTAATGTTGAGATGTATGTATCTAGGAGAACACCACCTATAATTTTGCGTAGAAAGCCAAAGTATTTGAATAATATTGATGAGGATATTTTGTAGCACATGGAAGGTAAGATAGCATGCACTTTTAGAAGATATGCTGATAAGATTTGGAAATTCTACTTTGAAAGGCTAAATGAAACCACAAGATGCCAACTATTTGCTGAAATGATGCGGGGTAACAAGTATAGACACATCATGAAGACTCTTGGGTTGAGAACATCAAATGCATCAAGTGAAAACACTATTGTGAAGAATCTAATGGATGCATATGAGAGTGTTGGTAAGACCTTACACTCAAAGGATAGTAATGTCACACAACATGTCATTACATTGACTTTGGTAAATAGCCAAATAAAGAGAGCTCGTATCATTAGAAAGATAAGTGAACAAATGAGAATTAGTAGAAAAACTTTATCAAAAGTCATTCAAAGGCAGCAAAGAATTAAGGGCATCGATTCAAATGAATTATGGGAATTCTCAGGGAGACTGCCATAAAAAGATAAAAAAGTTGTTGAGGCATTCAGAACACTAATTGAAGAGTATTGGAAGAATAACACATGAAGGCCATCTCTAAATCAAAGGGATGTGGTAAGAAGGAGAATCGATAGTCAGAACCATGAGCCACATCCAAAACATTTTTTGGATATGACTCAAACCCAATTTTTTCGTAAATTTCAAATGGATTATCCTCAAATTAGTATTTGTCAAAGATTTTTTGAAATGCTTAAACCTTTTTATGTCAAGATAAATCACACACGCACTACTTTTTGTTGTAGACTACATATTGAATTCTCTAACCATTATGATGTTTATCATTCTATATGTTGTGATTTGCATACTAACAATGTTTTGTAGGATTGTGGCATAGAAGCCCCACCAAAATCTTCAAGAGATTTCTTATAAAAAAAATTATGTGAAATAGAGGATGGCCAAATATTCTACAGGACAACATGCTTGGATGGTTCATGCAACTGTTATAGTGGCTTGCAATGTATGCTAGTATGTCAACATATAGAAGGTACAAATGAGGTGGGACAGAAACTAGTAGAGTTTAGCAAGTATAAAATGGTGTCATACACTACAAAATATGGGTCTCAAGTAAAAAGGTATGATTTGGTTGTTTAGAAGATTCCAGTGTATTAGTTTATGTCTAGGTTTCGTGACAATATAGTGTGAGTATGCAAGGCATACCCATAGAGCCCGATGGCTAGACATGCAATTCAAGCTATGCAAGGACACCTTTCCAGTTGGTAGCACAGTATCAATGGTTGACTTTGCAGAGAACTACACTTTACAGCCACAACATGAGGTGCAGTCATAGTATTACAACTCCACACAAGTTTTGATATTTGTGCAAATAGCATTCATTCATGTAGCTGATAGTATAGAGGACCAAAGGAAGGTATTGAGGGAGTATCAATTTTATATTAGTGATGATTACACACATTCTCCAAATTTTTTGCAAGCTTGCTTCCAGATGTTTTACAATTATTTGGCTCAGAGAGGCATAGCATACTGTCGGCATATAATATGGTCGGATAACTATGTGTAGACATGCAAAATTTACATTCTGCATTTGATCAGGTTCATTCATCAACCGAACTGGATGTTGCATTAGATCCATTCATCACCTTCATCCATTCATTTAAATAATCTCATTGCCTAAGGTTATTTATTTAAAATCAAATGAGCATTATCATCAATCTTTTAATAATAAATCAAAAAGCCATTTAAATCAAATCCTAAATCATATTCCATCATTTTCTGATTTAAATAAATCAATTATCAAAGTCTTGAAAGTCAAATCATCTAATCAGCATTAAATCAGCATAATCATCATCCAATCCTGATCTAATGTTAATCCCATCCCACTTGCATTATCTAGATATCTCCACTTGCACAATAAATCAATTTTATTGATTTATTAAAACACTCATTTTCCCTCAACATGACAAGTCAAACATGGCATTTATTGCTCTTTTTTCTTGTCCCCCTCTCAAAATTTATTGCAAATTTGAATTCAAAATTTCCCCCTCTTGGGCACTCTTCCCAAATCTTGCACATTCATCAACTAATCACATGATGAAAAGTGTCCTCCTATCATTGGCAGAATCTTTAGTCCCACATTGGTCCCTCTTCAACACTCAACATATGAAAATCTTTAAATACAAGCTTCATCTTTGAGCAAATCCTTCACAACTTTATGCAAGGTTACTCTCTTCATTTGAGATTTGATCTTGTCCATTTCACTCCATCATCTCCATTTGAATTTTATCATCTTGAGCTTTGATCAAGGGTTGGGAAAGGGTCACTAGCACATGTGACACCAATCCACTATGGAATAGGTAACTTGCTTTTTTTTTCATAATGCTTTAGTCTTTCTATTATCATTTGTGGCATTTGAAAGCATTCACAAGGTATTTCATAGAGGTATTTTAATAGAATTTGCAAGGCACTAACCCATTGTTTGAAGTTTAGTTGTTTGCAGATTTTAAAAGGATGCCTACACTATGCAACATAATTCAAGAACTCACGTATGTTCTACTGGTTGAGCAGGATGCATGTCATTACAGGTGTACAACATATGTGGAACTTTTGTGAGGCTAGGTATGGAAAGGGGGAGCATGATGGTGCAAGAGCATGCATGAAAGGATCATTAGCACAAGAAGAGTTAAAGTATAAAGACAATGCAAAGTTGATGGATGCAAGATCAATTGTCGAGTGGTGTAATGCTTTGATGTTTCTAGGTAATGAAGGTACGTCTTTAGTTCATAGGTATTTTTGGTTGATGTATGATACTAACATTGCACCATATGAGGATTGTTGTACATTAATAGGATCGAGTGAGCTACACTCTTTCCTTAGTTAAAATGCAGGTTCATGGAGTATTCATACACGGAAGATGGCATGCTTTTGTTCTTCATGTATAATGCAAGCCTGGAATGGTTGTGAGTCAAGGGAGTGGGTTGACAAATGGTTGACAAGTTATCTCAACCCACTTCACACGTATCGCCCTCCCACGGCATTGGAACTAACAAATATGGAATCATTGGTCGACTTTGACCATGTATCATATTTAGTTCAACCAGGTAATATATTTGCTTGCTTAGTTTTTGAAATTCCATATTGTTATATTACTTTGTAGTGTATTCGTAATGTTGACTAATTTTGAAAGATTTACTGCACATATCAATGTAGGGCAAGTTTATGCAGTTATTGTATATGAAAACAACAAAGAGGGAACATATTATTACTTGTTTCATTGTGTTGAGGCCAAAAATAAATTAGAGGCCCCAATTATAGATGGAAAAAACATCGAATACCCTATAGGCTTGGTTGTTGTTACTGGAACGTGGCTTACAAGGTACCTACATAAGAGTGTTAAACATTGGTTGTTTCAGGACTTTAACATGCATCATAAGATTCTTCATTACTCGAACCTTGTCATGGCATCCAATGTTCGTTTGACCAAATATGGGGGTAGACCTTTGAACAAGGTCTTGTGGAATGTTCATGAGTCTAACCATGAAGCAATAATGAACACAATAAAGAGCATAGTAGACCCAGATGGTTCGTTGGATTAATTTGTAAGTATGCACATCGGTTCTTATTAATTTATACTTGTATGTGCATTAATTTGTTTGATGGAAATGCTATTGTCTTATTTTACTATGCCTATATCTAAGTAACCTACTACAAATTGATTGGTGTCCCCTTGCAGAAAATGTAGATTTATGAGCCATCCAAGAGAATGTCAGCTAGAAAAGCAATGCAACATCCTTATTTTGATGATCTTGGAATTCGCAGTGAAGATGTATGACCAGGAGTGACTAAGTTGAGAGACTGGCATGCCTATCTGTAAGTTCCTTCCATCTATTTTCGTTTCATTTCCATTTTGGATTCTCTGTCTTTTTCTCTTTTACTTTGTGTACTTGTAAGTAAACTACTAAAAATTGATTAGTCTCTCATTGTAGAAAATGTTGATTTATGAGCCATCAAAGAGAATCTCAGCCAAAAAAGCAATGCAACATCCTTATTTTGATGATCCTGAGAAATCTCAATTCTGATTTGAAGCCATTATAAAAGATCATGTGAAGCTTAGTGAGGGAATCTCAAGTTACTCAATTGAAGTTAACCTCATAATGAGCACCTATTATGTAGAAATTTAAAGAGAATCTTGAATGTATGAGTGACATTGTAAAATATTTGTGAGAATGAAGTTCCTAAGGCATTATAATGAGATTTACTCAAATATTGTAATTTTGGAGTTCATATTTGGTGTACTAGCACCTTGTTCTGTAAATGCCTTCAATAGGAAAATTTGCAAAATTTGAATATTGAAATATAAACAATGTGAAAAAGGTCATGTGAAGTTTATATGTAATGTATTCAAAGTCTCAAAAAGGTCATTAGGTGATTAGAGAAGTGATATTGCACAAAAGATATCATTTGGTGTAAAAATGCAAAACTTGCATTGGTTGCACAATTGCAAAATTAGTAAATAAAGGATGATGTTTTATGTATTTGTAGCACTTTTCCTTTTTTGTTTCAAGCTTGTGCAGATTGTATAGCACCTTATACTTTGATTGTTGATTAGTTTTCAAATGTAAAAATTGAATTTTGAAATGTAAAATGTATGTAAAAGGTCATGTGATATACTCAATATGATGGATTGTGGATTGATGCAGTAGGGGGAGGCCTACAACACACAAAGTCACAATTCCAATCTACAAACACAACTGTCAGGCCATAAACTCCTCACAATTTCATCATTTCTTCAAAATCACTCTTTTCCCTTGTAGCACTGGGAATCAACTCAATCGGGTAAATTATCTCAATGACACCTAATCATTCCATGACATGAACCTCTTCAGGGACCCATTTGAACAAAATTTGACATACTCAAAATCCACCTATGATCACTTCAGAACAGAGCACTCAAATTTCACCTTTTCACCATTTTAGGCTTCTAATTAGCCTCTTTTTCCAAAGCAACTATACTTCAAACTTATCCAAACCCTAAAAAACCTTGGGGAAGCAATTTAAATATGTAAAAACCTCCAAAACCACAGTCATACCTCTGACGTACCACCATACAAAGGGTAATCCATAAAACCTTACTTTTTAGCCAAAACCCTACAGGTTTATTGAAAAAGTCACTTCCCAATCTACCCAAAACACAAAACCTCTTCAAACAAGTTTGAATTGGTCTGAACAAGCTTAATCAAACATGAAATAATGTTTCTATCTCACAAAACTCACTTTGGTGCATGAAAACCTCCACTTTTCATGAGGAAAACTCATATTTTCACATTAGGGCATCGCACCCAACACAATGTCAGACCTCCCCTTCACAAACAATCTTGAAACCACCTATTCCAAACTAAAACAATCCCATTCCACCAATCATAGTAGTCACAGGGGGTGGAATGGAAAAAATTTACATTTATGTGACTTTGAACACCCCAAAAACAGGGTTAACAAGGCAGATTAAGAAAATTTGAGATAAAACTCCACAAATTTAAAATAAGACTCTCAAAACTTTTGTAAATGTAAGCTAACACATTCTATAAGAGATTTCCACAGTTTGCAAGTCAAAACACCAATGTACGAGATCATACAAGTCTGCCAAGAATGAAAAAATATAGAAAATATGATAAAAAGTAATGTTAATCAGCTTTTATTACTTCAAATATTCAAGATCCCCCTCTCATCGAGTCTTTACAATATATTTATAATGTTTATACTTTAAACTAAACTTTCCCAACGGATCTAACTGCCTTTTGAACTCCTTAACTGTTTGATCCCTTAAGAGTCTAAAGTGTGAAATGGCTACAAACTTCAATATATTTTTACTCAGATACCGTGATGCTTAAAAACTTCTCGTCTGATCCTACAGGATTTTGTTGGGTTTCTCTACAAAAACCTCTCTCGATTTTGGCTATCTCAAAGTGGTTTTCCCGTGGCAGCGGATTTTCAGTTGATGGAAAAAGTGTCAAATGCAAGCAATGCAAAGTTGTAAAGTGGTGCAACTTTCATTCTGCAACTCGTGTGACCAAATAGACTATTCCAACGCATCCAAATAGGTATTTTTATGCTAGGCATGGTCCTCTTTTGCACCCAAACACGCAGAATCGCTCTAATCTACGTTCAACCGGATCGATCCCTTAAGAGTCCAAATTGCAAAATGGCTACAAACTTCAATATGTAGTTACTCAAATACCGTGACACTTAGAAACTTCTCATCTGATCCTACAGGATTGTGTTGTCCCCTTTACAAAAATATCTCTTGATTTTGGCTATCTCGGAGTGGTTTTCCTGTGGCGGTGGATTTTCACTTGATGGAAAAAGTGTCAAATGCAAGTAGTGCAAAGTTGCAAAGTGGTGCAACTTTCATTCTACAATTTGTGTGACCAAACGAACTATTCCAATGCATCTGAATATGTATTTTTACACTAGGAATGGTCCTCTTTCACACCCAAACATGCGAAATTGCTCTGAGCTACATTTAATCGGATTGATTCCTTAATAGTCTAAAGTGTAAAATGGCTGCAAACTTCAGCATGTTGTTATTCAGATACTGTGACACTTAGAAACTTCTTATCTGATCATACAGGATCGCGTTGGGCCCCTCTACAAAAACCTCTCTCAGGTTTGGCTATCTCAGAGTGGTTTTCCCGTGGCGGAAGATTTTCACTTGATGGAAAAACTATCAAATGCAAGCAGTGCAAACTTGTAAAGTGGTACAACTTTCGTTCTGCAACTCATATGACCAAACGAACTATTTCAACATATTTAAATAGGTATTTTTACACTAGGCATAGTCCTCTTTTGTACCTAAACACATGGAATCACTCTGAGCTACATTCAACCAGATCTATTCCTTAAGAATCCAAAGTGTAAAATGGCTGCAAACTTCATCATGTTGTTGCTTGGATATCGTCATGCTTAGAAACTTCTCGTCTAATTCTATAGGATCACGTTGGGCCCCTCTACAAAAACCTCTCTCAATTTTGGCTATCTTGAATTGGTTTTCCTGTGGTGACAAATTTTCACTTGATGGAAAAAGTGTCAAATGCAAGCAATGCAAAGTTGCAAAGTGGTGCAACTTTTTTTTTCAACTCGTGTGATCAAATGGACTATTCCAATGCTTACAAATAGGTATTTTTATGCTATACATGGTTCTCTTTTGCATCCAAACACGTGTAATCACTTTGAGCTACATTCAATCATATCAATTCCTTAAGAGTCTAAAGTGCAAAATGGCTGCAAACTTCAACATGTTACTTGGATAACGTAATGTTTAGAAACTTCTCGTTTGATCCTACAGAATAGTGTTGGGCCACTCTACAAAAAAACTCTCATTTTTTGCTATCTCGGAGTGATTTTCCCGTAGCAGCAGATTTTCACTTCATAGAAAAAGTGTCAAATGCAAGTAGTGCAAAATTGTAAAGTGGTACAACTTTTGTTCTACAACTCATGTGACCAAATAGACTATTCCAACTCATCCGAATAGACATTTTTTACACTAGGAATGGTCCTCTTTCACACCAAAATATGTAGAATCGCTTTGAGCTATGTTCAACCAAATTGATTCCTTAAGGGTCCAAAGTGCAAAATGGCTGCAAACTTCAACATGTTGTTACTCGGGTACCATGATGCTTAGAAATTTCTCGCCTGATCCTACAAGATCCTATTGGGCCCCTCTACAAAAATGTCTCTCAATTTTGGCTATCTTGGAGTGGTTTTCCTGTGATGGCAGATTTTCACTTGATGGAAAAAGTGTCAAATGCAAGCAGTGTAAAGTTGCAAAGTGCAGCAACTTTCGTTCTACAACTTGTATGACCAAATGAACTATTCCAATGTATTCGAATGGGTATGTTTACACTAGGCATGGTCCTCTTTCACACCCAAACATGTGAAATCGCTCTGAGCTACGTTCAACCAGACCAATCCCTTAAGGGTCCAAAGTGCAAAAGGGAAGCAAACTTTAGCATGTTGTTACTCAGAAACTATGATGCTTAAAAACTCTTCATCTGAGCCTATGAGATCGTGTTGGGACCCTCTACAATACCTCTCTCATTTTTTGGTATCTCGGAGTCATTTTCCTGTGGTGTCTAGTTTTCACTTGATGGAAAAAGTGTCAAATTAAAGCAGCATAAAGTTGCAAAGTGGTGCAAATTTTATTTTGCAATTCGTGTGACCAAACTAACTGCTCCAACACATCCCAATAGGTAGGTTCACGATAGGCATGGTCCTCTTTCATACCCAAACATGCATAGTTGATATGAGCTACATTCAACCAGTTTGATCCCTTATGATGGCATGCAAAATAGTGGAAAAGAAAAACATACACATGACAATTGAGAAGTCTGAGTATTCCACACAAAAAACATATGATCATTGGTGTAGAGTACCTTGTTCCTCCATTTGATGAAGAAGGTCTAGTTCAGTGGTTTTAGTTATTATAGTTTCAAATAAGGCCATGATAGGCCATTTTGTAATCTTGCTTTTAGTTTTGAGTTAGTGTGGGGTCATTTGAGTCAATTATCTAAGTACAAATAAGAAAATAGCATTGGTAAAGGCAATGGAAGAGATTACTAACACTACCTCTATTCAAAATTCAAAATTTAGGCCTTAAAAGCAAGGCTAGATGAGGTGGAAAGAAAAAATTGCTTGATAATAAGTTAGAATAGGTTGGAAATAGGGTGAGGTTGTTGAGTTTGATGTGTTCAAACAGTTTGCAAGGACAAGAGAGGTCAAAAGTATGTTATGGCATGATGCCCTAATTGGGAATAAAGAGGTTTTGAATGAAAAAGAGAGGTTTGAGGGAGTAAAAGTGGGTAAAGTCAAGTGGCAACATCATTTGGTAAATGTTGCCCAATGGTGTTTTTCCAATTGGAGTGATTGAGAGTGTGTTGCTTTGTTAAATAAACCTATTCAGGGGTCTAGGACAGACTTGATTCCATTTCTTATTTGTATTATAAATTATAACTTGCTTTCTCCCAAATCCATTTCGTATACAAGAAATAATATTGCAAAAAGTTGACATATAAATCTTTCGATGTGTTTATATGGTGATGCATCAAGAACAAAACAATTCATTTTAAACTATCAGGATTATGCTGTGAAAATGTTTAAAGACTATTAAAGATAAATGTTTGTATGATAATGTGTCAAGAAGTTAACAACTTCATCTACTCTGAATATTATGTTTTGCAAGTGTTATGAAGATTATGTATCCTTTGCTTAATTGAGTTGTTCCAATCAAAGGATTAAATATGTTGGAATCTTTTTATGAATCATTTCATGGAATACCAATTGAAAACATATTTTTTGTTTTTAGATAAAGTTGTTTAGTATCAATCAATTAATATTCAAGACAAACCATGAAGGACAACAATGATCAATCCTAGGGCTAACCAATTAATAAGTATACATGTGATTAAGTCAAGCATGTACATATGAATAAGGGAAGCACAAGTACTCAAAAACATGTAAGCCTTGAAGTATACACATTAATACATAGTATACACAAATTAATACAAAGTATATACACGAATATAAGGTATACACATGAAAACAGGTAAGTCGCAAAGTATACATTGGAACACACATTAGTTGTAAAGTATACACTTTAAATACATGTAACTCATATCTATTGAACCATCAATTTAGAATGCAAATATGGACACCATCGATAAAAGAAAAATTGTATTAACCAAATATCCATGTAGGCATACATCAATATATGTTGATATAAGTATGAAATATAGGTACAAAATAGCCATATAGGCTTACAAGAATGCCATATAGGCATACAATGTCAAATATATCCAATACAAAATATGTACAAAACTGTCATGTAGGCATACAACAAAGGGCTTTGGAATCAATAGTCATTGCTCTCCATGCTTTTGAAATAAATTATTTCCCTTTGCTTGTTGATTGGATGGTGATAGGTCTATCATTTTTTTGTGTTGCACTCAAGGAGTGCTCCTCCTAGTGTAGTTCATGGTGAAGTTTTAGTGTTACAATCAGAAGTAAAGACATTAATATATAGAAATTATATTATAAAAAAATGATATATTTAACAAAATAATCACTTACTACCATCTCATGATCTCTCTCCACGAGGGAAATATTCACACACCCATGCTTAGGCTTGCTCAAGCCCTCTATAAACTATCCAAATAGAAATTAAACTATGAATCAATAATGGTTTGATTTTTCACTAACTAACATCTATAACAACTAATGTAAATTGAAATTTACTAATTTGCCTCATACCTCCCCTATCAGAGCCATCGAGGATTGTATAGTAGATGAAACGTTGATCTCCATTTCCCTCATCACATTCAAAGGTGTTTCAACTTGCAACAACTGAAAATAAAACAAAAAATTATTCAATCACAAAAACTACAATATCGATCCACGTCATGACTTATAATGTATGAGATAATGAACAAATTTTGGAGTACTTATTAAACTATATATTTATGATTCTCATGCTTACTATTTTCCCCATCCATATATTGTTTGAAAGGATGTTTTTTTAGGCTTTTACCCATAGCAACAAGTTGGTGAACCATTTGATCAAACGCTTTCATAGACATGTACGATAATTGTGGTGGGATAGAGAAGGCAGTGGACTATTTGAAAAAATGCCTCAAAGAAATGGGGTCTCATGGTGAAGGAATGCCATTACAAACAAATGCACGTCATGGCATTCCATCACCATAAGACCACATTTCTTTCAGGCATTTTTTCATAAAGTGCATTTCCTTCTTTATGGTATTATTGCTTACTATTATGCTTTGATAGATATTTTTCCAAGCATCCATAGTTTGTTGGAAAGCACCTATTTTAGGCTTTTATCCATAGCTGCAAGGAAGTGAGTAGTTTGATAAAATACTTTGGTACACATGTATGGAAAATGTGGTATCATAGAAAAGGTGATGAGTTGTTTGAAAAAATGCCTCAAAGAAATCTGGTCTCATGGTGAAGTAATTGTATCACTGCTTATGTTGACTTTCTAAACAACTATATTGTAGTTGAAATTTTGTTATCTATCAACATCTAGTTATTAGTTATGAAATGTGAAGTAATGCTTTGAGTTTGAATGATGTGCAATGCAACGTAATCAATGATATGAATATAAACTACACAAATCTATAAGGTACAATTCATTAGTTAAACTCATTATTCTATTACCTGCATAAATCCATTGGCACTAGGAGTTGTTCCTTGGAAACCTCCAATATTAGCCTATTCAACATCCAAAATCACATATTAAAATACCATTCATTAAACAATGTTATTAACATGTAATAAATTTATAATTGTTTACTAGTTACATACCCCACTGATAGGTGTACTGTAGAAATAAGTAGGTGGAGGGCTAGTGTATCCAGTCTCAACACTATGACCCTACAATTTTATTAAAATCATAAAACTAAATTAGTTAATCTTGCATTTCAAAATCAAAATTTAATAAATTAAATTCAATGAACATGCTAACTTTTACTTGACTATCAATGTCATACACCTCATGCAAAATGTTAGTTTCCCTCTCCATCTCCATAGCTGCAAATGGATCTTGCATAATAGCCTCCTAAGTGTCAGTGGGATCATATGAACAAGTCAAAGCGATTCTTCATTGAAATTAACAAAATTAATATCAACTTTTTTTTCCTTGTAGGAGAAAAACACCAACAAGGTTAGGGATCAACCAGGGTTTGGGAATAGGGATGTGAAGAGTAGGATTGAAGGTTTGGAGAAACTCTATTAATATTTTAAAATTGGAGTTTGAGAAACATATGATAGACTTGGAAGGTAAAGTTCAAGAAACAAATAAAAATCTAGAAAAAATGTTGAAGATTAGTCACTACTCTATAAAAACAATGTTGAGGGGATTAGGATTCTTACAAAAAAGCTCAAATAATTGAGAAAGGAGCAAATAACTGAAGTGATCCTTGAGGAGACTAGAAAGGATGAGCATACCAATAAGGATAAAGGTAAGAAACAGGTGCAGTTTGAGACTAAGGGGCCTAGTTCGAGGACTCGAGGGAGCAAAAATAAATCATTTAAGGAGGAAAAGAAAGAGTTGTTGAACTTGGCTATTCTTCATCAAAACTTTTACAAATAGGAGCTAGAGGTGGTAGATACTCTTAATAATATGAAATAGTTTGTTTTTTGTGGCTGTTTATTTTTCTTTTAGTTTATTGTTGGTTGGCTGCTATTTGGTTGTCTTTTAATCTTGGTACAACATTTTATTTGTAAGGGTTTTGGGTCCCTCCAAAACCTTTTTTTCCTATTAATAAAAAACTAATATTAATTCCTCCTTCCATGAGTCAAATACATTGTTGAAATTCATAAACCATTATAATTTTAGTAAGATATTGAATGCATCAAAAGGATCTTAAATCTTTATCATATTGAAGTCTATTGTTTTCTTTATTCCTAACAAATATACGTCTAAATTCCTACAATTTCCAATTACATCCATAAATTTTCCATTAGCCAAGGCAATGTTGTAGTGGGTCTCATATAATGGTGGGATGCCTAATTTCTCCCAATTTTCTCTAGGCATGATACTTTCATAAACACCTAAGCCGATTAATATTTTTGTCATCCATCTATCATGGATTCTTAACTCAATTAAGATAGGATGTTTTCACTACTTTCTTGATACATTCTTTCCATTCTTCTCACATATTCTTTTGGGTTGACTTCATTTTGTTTGTTTCATTGCTTAGTGAATTGATTCAATTTTTCTAGGATGTTTTCTTCCTTCAAAAATGTGATCTATTATTTCAATAATAGAGCTTCCTTTTGATAGAAACATGCTTTGTGATACTTCTCTCTCTATTTTTCTTCCTAAAATTTTTTTTTTGGATTTTTCTACCATAAATTCATGACTCCATTTGGTGGGAAAATGCTATGCATCCTCCTCTTTTGAGTTCTCCATAAGTAATTTCCACTTTGTAATATGTGTTCCTCCTTTAATGATTACAACCAATTTATTTTTCTTCTTGCATTTTGTAATGTCTTTTTTACAGTACTATTCATTTATCTCCATATATTCTTTTTCTGACTTCTCCTCCTTTATTATGGGTTTCTCATACCTCTATCCTTAGTAATATTTATGGTTTTAGGGGATTATATTTAGGTATTTGTTGGCCTCCTACAATGTCTTAAAAACCAAGCCCTTAAAGTTGTGATTCAGATATTGGACATCTAATCGGAATAGTTGTCTTAATCATTATGAAGGTGCATTTAACTTGTCAACCCAAGGACTTAGACTTGAAATGGGTCAACACAGTATGTGCATTAGGAATCCATAGTAGCCATATTTATCCTACAACTAAGAAAGACATAATGCTGAAAATAAATTCCTTAGAAAGAAGTAATATAAATGTTGAACATCAACCAACAACTATACTAAGCTGAAGTGCATGATAGAAATGAAAATCTGAGCAAACAAATAGGAAACTACTCTATCTATTTTGGTTGCAGGAATAGTCACATAATGGAATTCTAGTGGCTGTAGGAACATACAGTGTTAGATTTTTAACTAATTGTTGAACATAAAGTATTAACTAAAGTAAAGTATGGAATGCTCACCAAGTGGGCCCCCTTGGATGAGTATCCCTTAAGAAAAATGTAAAATCAGATGCACAAACTTATAACTTCATTCTATTCATTGGAAAACATGAGTACAGTAGAGCAACATAACTAAATTATTGAAAAAACTAAGAGTGTGAGTACATCATCAGATCAATCAATCTTTTGAGAAGGAGAATCTAAGTCTTATTTATAGAAAGAAAAGCTACTAACTATCTACCTAGCAAGGCGGTCAACTCCAACATATTAGGAGGATGCCACTTTAGGGAAAGCATAAAAAGTGGAGAGGAGGTTTTGCATGCATGAAATTTGGTCAAGTATGTTTTACTTAACATAGATCTAGCACAACAGTAACTCCTATATTCGCTCAACAAACAATTAAGACCATTTACAAGGTGGTTACAATCCTTCAATTTGAACTAGGAATTTCTCTCTTGCTGAGAGTCTTCCCTCCATTAACTCTTGAACGATCACCTTGTTGACCTTTATGGCAAATGACCAGCTGGTGGAATCTTCCTCAATTTTCTAGGCTTCTAATTATATTTGGATAATAATATTAGTACGCACAACAATTGCACATAGGTAACTATCTTAAAGTAGCATTCATTAATCCACATGTAAAATTAACATAGATAGTTCGTAGAGCATGTCATTGTCATTTAAAGGTTACAAAAATAAGCTTATGCCCAGTGTCTATGGTTCTGAGAAAATATCATAAAAGGTCAATATCCAAGTATCAAAGTCTATGACAACTATAGCAAATGGATAATAAAACTTTATCAAAATTGAGCCATAAACTGGACTCATCACTCCCCCCAACCTAAGGTTTTGTTGGTCCTCCAACAGAGGAAGAGCTGTTCTTTTGCTTGGTCAATGCCCTGAAATTTGCAACTGCCAATTTTCCTACATCAATTCTTGCAATTCGTGAATTAGGGTCCCAATAGAACCCCGCTATTTGTCCAACTTGCTCCATCTTTGTCTCTCAATAGCTATATCATACTGGTAGTACCTAAAATTTGGCACATGCCATAACAGGATAGGTGGCTGAAAATTTAGTGGAAGCCAAAATTTCCCCTTTATCCTTCCAATATGTATATATCTATCAACCCTTTTAAGTGTTGAAGTATAGTTTTGCAGGGAGTGAGGCTCAACTTGTTTTAGCTCATTAGTCAAACTATTCCACCTTTGTGACAGATATCCTATTACAGATTCCCCTATGGTTTTTGCTACCTTCTCATATTCTTGGTAAACTGCTTCTCTCTCAGGTAGTATCCTACTACCATAGCTTGGTCGGTAAAGAATATGTGCCAATCCCTGAAAAATGTCTCCTAGATTTCTAGATTCAACCTTGATGGACAGGGGAGTGTTGGATTCTATTTGCCTATAAGCCCTAAACTATTGTCCCCAACTAATTTCATTATGTATCCAGGACATAAATGCCCTTAGTTGGACATCCCTAACATACAACAAAGGATTCCAATCATGGTTTTGGGACACAACATAATTATGTAAATAAAATTTACATAACAAAATTTTCATTTCAGGAGGAGCAATCTGATAGGCATTGAAAAATTCAAGAGTCTCAATGGAAGGATTCAAACCTGAAACAATCCTTGCTAATTTAAAAGAAAGATGCTTCTCCTTCAAATATAGAGCATAAATCCTTGGAGGATTCTTGCATTCTAATATCTGAGGTACTAAGGCTGCCATATTTTCCACCTTCTTCTTTAAAGTAGCAATTTATGCATCCTTATCTTCAATCTCTTCATCTCTCTTTTGAATTTCCTTCTTCAACCTGCATTTCTCCTCTTTCCATTCCTCTTCCCTCCTTTGCATCTCTCTCCATAAGTTCATGGCTACCATGTGCATTGAAAAATTAGAGGGCTTATGTATTCCTACCAAAAATTTCCTAACATTGATGCTTGTTCTTCATATGGCTCCAACTGCAGGGATTCTATTTGTTTAGCCAATTCTGGCTATAGGGATACTAATTGTTCTCCTAGTTCTAGCTGCAGGGCCTCTTGTTCTTGCTCTTACTTTTGTTGCATGAGCTCTTGATTCTCCTTATAATCTTGACTCGCAACTTGTTCTGTGATGTCAACAAGATTTGTCAATGTTATATCTTTTGCTTCCTCAAATATGCCCTTTTCCTTAACATTCACCTATCCCATTGGGTCTTTTGTATCCTCTTGTGATGTTTCTCTAGGCTTAGGGCTTCCCTGCGGAGATACACCAAAGGCTAGCCAAGCGGGTCTTGTTTTTCTAAGAGTGCTCTCATATTTTTCTTTGGCTATAGGAAGAACAATGTCAACCTTTTGTTTCTTAGAGCTTGGCATTTATTTTTCTGTCATTTGCTTTTTAGCTTTTCCTTTAATTATTTCTATCTTTTTCTTATGTGACCTAGTTCTCATTAGGGTTCCCACAGGGACATCATCATCAAAATATGAAGACGAACTTTTTTTGTTTGAATGTTCTGTCTCAGAAGAACTAATCTCTATGGTTTGCTTGGCTGCAAAATGGTTTACACTAGGGCTTGTGCCAAAAGTTGAGGCCTTAAGAGTGGCTTCAACATTGCTCACTCTCCTACTAACCCTATGAAGTTGAGGTAAAACCATAGGTCACAAATGCTCTGGTCTAATTTGATCAATATTTACTAAGAATTCTTCCCAAGTAATATCATACATATCCTGCAGAGACTTCTCAACTAGTAATTTGATCAGACAATGGTGGGAAACAGAATTATCCCTACTTTTTTGGGTCTCAACCACCATAATTGAAAGAAGGTGATAGAGCACATTTGACACATTCATTCTTCTCCCATGCCTCATATGGTTCAGGAGTTTGAAGTTCACATAGTGTAGGTTCAATAGGCGTCCTTCACAAGTTATGTACTTTATAATGTAGACAACTATTTGCTTACATGGCACAGGCAGAGAGGTTCTCTTCGCTCCTTGCTTGTCCACACTCAATGAAGGGTCACCAAGTTCTGTAAATTTAGCCCTAGCTGACCTGGAATCTCTGGTAGCAGGGTAATGTTAACTGTCGACAAGAAACCCTATAACTTCTACAATCCTTTCTTCAATAGCCATTACCTCTAACCCTTTTACTATGGCTTTTCCTTTAGACAATGTCTATGCAAATTCCAATGCAATATCTTCGTTATAACCATTCAGCTTTAGGAAATAATCTAACCACCCACAATTTTTTAACTTGGCCTAGCAAGGTGCATCCTATAGTAATACATTGTGAACCGTGGGTTCATTTCAAATTAACCCACCTCCCATTGTCTAGTTGTCTACAATTAAACAATCACTCTACAAGGTTTTCCCTTCCTGCAATCTTTGTCTAAAAGCTAAACTTCACCTTCTTGTAACATTGCTAAATTCCCAACGCCACTGTCGTATGAATTTTACCTGTTTGGTGGCTTAGGATTGTGACAAGAACAATAAAGGCAACAATAAAGGTAGTAAAGGAGTAATAAATGAAGGCTATGATCAAGAAAAATGGTGGCAGTTGATGTCATCTCACTTATAATTCAAATTGGCTCAATTTAAACTTTGTTGACATGGACCATCATAGATTGACACGTGGACATGGTAACACACTTCCCCCCAACCTAAATTTGAGTAGGTGTCCTCACATGTGAGATAATAATGGCGATTTAATAGGGCCAGGGAATAATTGCATATTATGGTGAATGTCTATATTAATGTACAGTAATTAAATGAATGTACAAAAAGACAATTAAGATTTAACAAATTGATGTGCACGTACCTAAATTCATGGAATATTTGTTGCAAAGAGTACAAAGGAAGTATCAATCACCTTTTAAGAAGTTAGTTGAGCAATTAATGAAAGTGGAGTAGAATGAAGTGAAGTGGAATGGAGTGAAGTTATGATGGCCTGATGGAAGAGAGAGAAAGGTGGAGATGGATCCACAGATGGGTGAATGAAGAAGTGGAATCCTACAAAAGTGGAAGTCTTTATTATGACAAGTTACATACCTTAGTCATCCAGAAGGAGGGATAGTAGGTCCGCTTCCCTTGACTGCAGGAAGTTCAAGTGTTGCATGTTGAGTGAATTGTTGTAGGAATTCCTCCTTGGAAGTCAGCTTGTGATACAACCTAAGGCTATGACCATTGACAAGCAGCTTAAATCTAACAGATTCAATGGTGGTAAGTTGAACAACACCATTGGGGAATACTTCAGCAACCTTATATGGTCCTAGCCACCTTGTCTACAATTTTCCTGCATTATCCTGATACCTTGAGTTGTAGAGCAGTGCCCAGTCACCTGGCTGGAATTTACCGTCCTTAATGAATTTGTCATGCCACTTTATTCTCTAATTCTACACTACCTCTATATGATGCAAGGCTACCTTTCTCATTTCATCCAAAGCATTCAACTACATGATTCTATCCCTTTATGCCTCAGAGATATCCATCCCTATGTCTAATGTCATCCTAAGAGTCTTGTGCTCAAATTCAATGGGCATCATGGTGGTCTTTCCATACAACAACTCAAATGGAATGAAGCCTATAGTTGTTTTCCAGGTGGTCCTGTAGGCCCAAACAACTTCTGGTAGTCTACTTGCCCAATATTTTCTATGAATAGCCAATGTTTTGGTCAAAATGGCTTCAATTTCTCTGTTGGTCACCTCAACTTGGCCATTGGCCTAAGGGTGATAAGGAGTAGACTTCCTGTGTCATATGTTGTACTCATTGACTAGTGCTGCAACAAGGGTTGAAGTGAATTGAGCCCCTTGATCAATCACTATCTCTCTTGGAACCCCATACCATGTGAAAATTTCCTCATATTTGCAACCTTATTATCTCTTGTGTGCTTCATGGCCTTAACTTCTCCCCACTTGGTTACATAATCAATGCAAACCAATATATAGGATTTACCATTTGATGGAGGATCAATGGGTCCTACAAAGTCCAATCCCCATTTATCAAATGGAGTAATTACTACCTGGGGGTAAAGGGGCATCTCATCAGATTTGGTTGGTCGAGCCATCCTATGGCATCTATCACACTTCCTTGTATATTTCCCTGCATCCTTATGGATTATAGGCCAATAATATTCTATGTTCAAAATCTTCATTGGTGTCCTCTTGGCTGCAAAATTCCCTCCACAGGGTTCATTGTGGCATGCATGCAGGATATCATATGTCTCATCTTCCCTCACACATCTCCTCATGACATGGTCTGGTCGAGTGTAGAACAAACATCCTGCAATCAATGAGAAAGGAAAGGTCTTCTCAATGAGCACCCTTATCTCTTTTGGAGAGAAGTGAGGAGTAACTCTCCCTGTGACCAAATAATTAGCTATGTCAGCATACCAGGGTGTATGCACACTGATAGAAAATAAATGTTCATCAAGGAAAGAGTCATCAATGACTTGATTGTCCTCTGATGTAGTCAGCCTTGAAAGAAAGTCTACAACAACATTGGCCTTCCCTGGTTTATCCACAATGGTTATGTCAAACTCCTCCATCAACAACAACCATCTTGCTAGCCTTCCTGAGATCGTGGGTTTATTCATGAGGTATCTAATGGTTGCATGATCAGTGTGAACAAAAATTTGATAATCAGTTATGTAGTACCTGAATTTTTTTAGGGCATAGACTACTGGCAACATTTCTTTTTTTGTCACTATATAGTTGAATTCAACTCCCTACAAATTTTTGTTGACAAAATAAATAGCATTTTCAATTGCTCCTTCTTTCTGTCTCGGGACTACTCCTATAGCATAGTCTGATGCATTTGTATGGATGTGAAAAGGAAGCTCCCAATTAGGACCTTTAAGTACAGGAGCATGAGTTAAAGTTGCTTTCAAGTCAGAGAATGCCTTGTCACAATCTTTTGTCCATTGAAATTCAACATCTTTGGTTAGGAGACTATACAGTGGTGTTGCCATTTTGTTGAAGTCTTTGATGAAACGCCTATAATAACCTACATGTCCCAAGAAAATACTAACATCTTTTTTTTTTTTGCAGGTATAGGAAGATTTGTGATCACCTCAATCTTGGCAAGATTTACTTGAATTCCTTTGGAAGAGATGTAGTGGCCAAGGACTACACCTTCCTGCATCATCATGAAACACTTTTCATTGTTTAAAGATAGATTATGTTCTTTGCATCTCTTTAAGACTCTCCTAATATTTTCCAATACTTCATTAAAATCAGCACCATAGGTGGTAAAATCATCCATATAAATCTCCATGCAATCATGTGAGATATCTGAAAATATGCTAATGACTACCCTCTTAAAAGTTGCAAGTGCATTACACAAGCCAAATGGAAGTACTGAGTAGGCATAGGTACCCCATGGATAGGTAAAGGTGGTCTTCTCCTGGTCCTCAAGTGTAATTTGGATCTGGTTATACCCATTAAATCCATCTAGAAAAGAAAAGTATTGTTTTCCTACAAGTGAATCTAGAACTTGGTCTATGAAAGGAAGGGGAAAGTGGTATTTTTTGGTGGCAGCATTGAGTTCCCTATAATCAACACAAACTCGCCACTTCCCTACCTTTTTGGGCACAATCACCAATGGAGACACCCATCAGTTATCTGAAATGGGGTAGATAAATCCTACATCTAGTAATTTATGCAGTTCCCCTTTTACAATTTCTCTTAATGCAGGGTTAATTATTTTTTGTGGCTACCTCACTAGTGTACAATCATCTCTAATGTATATCCTATGATTGCAGAGCTTGGGGTCCAAACCCTTCATATCATGATAGTCCCATGCAAATTCATGTTGGTGGTTCCTTAACAAATTTTTCAAAGCTTGTTGCTACTCTTCACTCAACTTGTTAATATTTAAATATTTTCCTTCTGACACTTGCACCTATGTGGTTAGCTCTATCATGGTTGTTTCACTAATGCTTGGTACCTCGAGTTCATGTGGCAACAAGGTATCACACATATTTGTTGCTGCAGGAAGTTTGACTACAGGAAAAGTGGGCAGAAGGGTCTTCACTAGACCAACAAAACTAGATGCACGAGAGGATGATGCTTCCTCCACCTCACAATGGTTCTGAATTATGTTAGACAATAATTCATCTCCTTCCTGAAGCTGCATGAAATATATTTTTCCTAACATCATAAGTTGTGCCACATAATTAACTTCTTTGGCCTCTTCACCAACATGTGGCCATATAGGATTTTCCATGTCATGGGATGGCTGAGCAGGAGGCTAGAAAATAAGCTTTTTAGTGCTCTTCCCATCAAAAATGGTCATGTCTCCTAACTGACATCCAATATAGGCATCCATTGTTGCTAACCATGGTCTTCCAAGAATAATGGGATACCCGCCTAGTGTAGCTTTAGGAGAAAGAACCATGAAATCTATTGGGTACTCTTAGGAGTCTAGAGTTACCACAAGATCCTCTACTATACCATCAAGCTTAATAGTATAACTATCAGTTAGTTGCAAGAAAGTAGGAGTAGATCTCATGTTTGCAACGTTTAGTTGTTGCAGGATGTCCTTAGTCATTACATTTATTGCTGCTCCCAAATCAATCAAAGCATTCTTTATTTGGATCCCATTTATAACAACTCCTACCACAGGACTACCTGGGTCATTATACTTGGGGACAATCACTTTCCCAAGCATGATGTCATCCATCTATTCCACCACATGAACCATAGTGGGATCTTTCTTTTTCTTGCATGGCTTCTTGAGGCATGCTTCCTTAATTGCTTTACCATATATAGGAACATCTTTGATGGCCTAAAATAGAGGTATCTTGACACATATATGCTTTAACTAATCTAAAATATCAAAAGTTGTTTCCTCCTTCTCTTCCTTTTTCTTAGCAACTTCCAATATTTGACGAAATGGTGGTTCTTATCTAGTCGGTTGGACTGGGATTGGTTTAGGATTTTTAGGTGCACTCGGCTAAATGGGGTCATTCAGATGCTCCTCCTCCTCTTCCACAGGAAGCTCAGTAATAATGGGTGTGGAAGGAGCTGGAAAAGTAGTTCCTGAACGCAAGTGGAAGTCGCTTACACTCACAACATATGCAGGAAATTGATTTAGATCAAAAAAATATACTGGTTGTTGCTATTGTGGTTTGTTATTTGGGTTAGGTGTGGGCTAAGCTGGTAGCTGAGTAGGTTTAGGTGTATTTGAACTTGAACTAGCATGAGGAGGCATTATAGTAGGTTGTTGGGGTTGAGAAGGTGGTTTCATGTAACTAGTGGTTTGGTTTGGCCATTGTTGTCCTTGCCTCCATTGAGATGTTTGCTACTAGTTTCCTAGAGGTGGCTACCAATTTCCTTCAAACTGCTGCTAATTCCCTTGAGGTTGCTGCCACTAGGGTGGAGTGTTTTGGTGATTAGGCTAGGTATTTGGAGGGTTACTCCAAGGTTGTGGTGGATATCCTCCATAATTGGATGGATTGGGGGTTTCCATTGGTTACCAGATGAATAAGAATTGAAATATGGCCCAACAAAAGATAGTGGATCTAGTGGCATACCTTGTTTTGGAGCCCATGGCCTTCTTTGTGCAACGTAGTAGACTTGATCCTCTTCAACCTGGATTGGCTTGAACTCAGGTGGAATCTGCTTATTGTCAATATTAGCTACCATCTTGCATCTGCAATCCTTCTTTTGTCTGCAAAGAGGGCAATATTCTGTAAACATTGCCTCTGTCTCCTCTTGTTTCTTATTAGCTCGAAGTGTATCCAGCTAGGTAGCCAGATTGTTTATAATTTATTGCTTGAAATATGACAACAAGTGAGTAATCTCCATCCTTGAGACTCCACTAGTAGATGACTTACCCATAGAGGATTGGTAAGCTCTCCCTTTCTTTGAAGCTGCCCTAGAATAGTTTTGACATATCTTCTTGATATCCTCCCAAGGAACGTAGATAATATCTCCTCCCGCCATCAGGTCCAAGGCATCAGTGTAGTTGTCATTAATTCCTCTTAGGAAAAACAACTTTTGTGAGTCTTCATTGAGTGTATGGTGTGGAGATTTTTGTAGGCAAAACAAAAACCTTGAAATATAATCCTCCAGGCTCTCATCTTCCTTTTGTTGCATCCTAAAGATGTCATCTCCCATCATGTCACTGCCCCTACAATATTCCTTGTACTTCTCAAGGAACTTTATCTTCATGTGTCCTCCCAAGTCTCCACAGTATTTATTCCTAGGCTCATAAACCATCTTAATGTAGCTTCTTTCAAGGTGGTATGGAATAGCTTAAGCCTATGGGCATCAGTAGTATAGTCATAGCTCCTGCAAAGTATATCAAACTCGAACAAGAAAGTATCAGGGTCTTCTGTGACAAGTCCATAGAACTTAGGAAGGACTAAAATAGGGATATTTTTAAGGTTTCCAACTTCATTATGATGAGCAATGGGGAAAGAAAAGGATGGTTGGTTAGGTCTGTTTCTATTTGCATCATCCAAGTCTGCCTGATGGAGTTCCAAAGCAAAGGGATTCTCAATCTGATTTTGGTCTTCAGAAGAAATTTTAGAACTGGTCAGATTAGGAAATGCATCAACAAAGGGATGTGGCTCTTCTTCTTCTTCTTCCCTAGGCATATTTGGAAGCTCTTTTAGCTCTTCTTCTCCCATAAGCATCTCGTCTCCTTCCTCTATGCATACAATATCAACTCAACATCAACCAACTCACACAAAGAATTGGTGAAAGAATAGGGGGCCATTACTTTCCTAAATGAGGGGTGTACTAAGAACAAACTTTCAGAAATACTTCAATAGGAAATAAACTATCAATGAATCCAAAGAACTCCCTAGTTTGACACCATCCCCGACAATGGCACCAAAAATGTTGGCCTCTTACAATGTCTTAACAACCAAGCCCTTAAAGTTGTGATTCAGAGATTGGACATCTAATCTAAATAGTTGTCTTAATCATTATGAAGGTGCATTTAACTTGTCAACCCAGGAACCTAGACTTGAAATGGGTCAACATAGTATGTGCACTAGGAATCCATAGTAGCCATATTTATCCTACAACTAAGAAAGACATAATGCTAAAAGTAAATTGCTTGGAAAGAAGTAATATAAATGTTGAACATCAACCAACAACTATACTAAGTTGAAGTACATGACAGAAAGGAAAATATGAGCAAACAGACAAGAAACTACTCTATTTTCTTTGGCTGTAGGAACAATCACATAATGGAATTCTAGTGGCTGCAGGAACATATAGTGCCAAATTTTTAACTAATTGCTAAACATAAAGTATTAACTAAACTAAAGGATGGAATACTCACCAATTGGGCCCCCTTGGATGAGTATCCCTTAAGACAAATGTAAACTCAGATGCACAAACTTATAACTTCATTTTATTCATTGGAAAACATGAGTACAATAGAGTAGCATAACTATATTACTGAAAAAACTAAGAATGCGAGTACATAATCAGATCAATCAACCTTATGAGAAGGAGCATCCGAATCTTATTTATAGAAAGAAAAGCTACTAACTACCTAGCAAGGTGGTCAACTCCAACAAATTAGAAGGACGCCACTTTAGGGAAAGCATAAAATGTGGAGAGGAGGTTTTGCATGTGCAGAATTTGGTCAAGTATGTTTGCCTTAACACAAATCTATCACAACAATAACTCCCATATTCACTCAACAAACAACTAAGACCATTTACAAAGCGGTTATAATCCTTCAATTTGAACTAGGAATTTCCCTCTTGCTGAGAGTATTCCCTCTATTGACTCTTGAATGATCACCTTGTTGACCTTTACGATGAATTACCAACTGGTAGAATCTTCCTCAATTTTGTAGGCTTCTAATTTTATCTGCATAACAATATTAGTATGCACAACAATTGCACATCTGTAACTATCTTAAGGTAACATTCATTAATCCACATGTAAAATTAGCATAGATAGTTCATATAGCATGTCAATGTCATTTAAAGGTTACAAAAGTAGGCTTATGCCCAATGTCTATGGTTTTGAGGAAATATCATAAAAAGGTCAATATCAAAGTCTATGAAAACTACAACAAATGGATAATAAACTTTATCAAAATTGAACCATAAACTAGAATCATCAATATTTTCATCAAAAAAATTTCCCCTTCACCACATTCGACCCAAATAGTTCTTCACTTCTAGTAGTTGCTTGTTATTTTCATAATATTGTGCTACCCTTGGATAGCTGAAGGAATTGTCTATAACATCCTTATAAAATTCACATGTTTTATTTTTCTCTTCTTTATATTTATTGGTATAATGCCTTATCTCACTATGTTGTAGTAACATCTTCTCTTCTCCTTTAACCACAACCTCTTCCTCTACTACATCCTCTTCTATAAATATTATGTCATGTTTTGTTATCATTTTGGCGATAGTCATTCATATAGCTAGTTTTCAGTCCTTTGTCCAACATTTGTGGTATCATATTTTTTGTTGTGTTTTGTGTGAGAGTGTTTCTCCACTATGATTATATACATTCATGTATCATCCCTCTATTATTGAAATCATTCTCCTCGCCTCTATGGCTACACCTAGGTTCATTTTCTAACTCCACTCTTAGTCTAGATAATGGTGAGGGATGATAATCAATTTAATGATAATCCCATTCTTAATAGATCCTACATAAATCACTTTTGAACCTCCTCATAGGTCCATAACTTCCAATTCTTAGCTCCATGACCCTCTTTTTCCCTTCTCTGACCAAGCATTCATTCCTAAGATGGCCTTCATTAGAGCAATAAGTGCGCCATATTTTATTTCTTTGGATAGGCGACGCTTCTTTATGGTTGTTTCTTTTAAGAATGATTTATAGATTTATTATAATTTGTTTTGGCTCCAATCTTAACTTCTCTATTTTTTGAGCTTCACTCACCTTATTCTACAAACTCTAAGGTTGTACTTCTATCTTAACAACTAACTCCATCACTTTTGAATAAGTCTCAAAAACTACCATCTAAAGAGGTTCTAATTTTGGGTAGTAAGTGGAAGACCAACCATTCTACTCTAAATTTTTATTTAGTGGCTCTTCTAGCCATCTAACCACCCCTTTGAATCATTGATCTCAAACTCCTTTATGGTTTCTCCTTTATTTTGTATCATATCCCTCATTTTGCTAACACATATAGAGGGTTCCTCCAAGGAATATTATTCAAAAACCCCTCCTTTAAGCATGCCCATTCCTTATTATGGTTAGGGCATACCTTTGTACACCATTTAATGGCTCCATCACTCAATGTTCCTACAAAGTTACATGATTTAGTTTGATTCTCTTGCAATTCATTTCTTCTCTAGTTGGATTCCAAGACAAAAATATGTTAAATAAATTCTTTAGTATCTTTTCCAAAATTTGGTAGCTTAATATGGCTTTGGTCGATTTTAGGAGTGATAGGTACCTCTGTCTTGTCATTGTTAGGTGAGGTTACTCCACTATATTTTATACCTACCTAGTTGGTCCTTACTTTCTAGGGTTCTCATTGAAATCCTTTGCACATATGGCACTCTTGCCTTGACTTTATGTTGTTTAACCAACTTTATTGTTCTACCTTTATCCCTAAGCAATTTAAAATCAAAGAATTCTTCACTTGATAACTCCACACAAAACTACAAACTCTTTTATTTGTACTTCTTCCTCTATTTGAAATGGTCCATTAATTATATATTTGGTTGAAACTCTTCTTAACTTATGTGTCATAAGGAATGGCTATTCTTTAGGGGGGTCACCTTTTCATTTAAGGAGACATTTTTTTGATAGTTAGAGATATATTTTGAAATAATATGGGACTATCCCATCCTTCTTTAAATGTTTCAATTGTTTCAATGACTAACTTATTGAGCAATTGCCTATTGTCATCATCTTCCACATTCTTATTCTCTCAAAATTCCAAATCTTTCATCATATCTCCTTTTGTATATACACACTTTTATTCACCATATCATCTAACTATTTTCATCTTTAATTTTTTAGAGGATTTAATTTTAAAAATAGGGTTAGTAAACACTTGAACTCATCATTAATAGTGACCCTATTATTTAATAAGTCATGTTCAAAATATGGTGTTCAAGTAAAAAATACATTTATGACACATAACTCCTACTTTTAAGCCCTCCCTCCAATAATTCTTGAAATTGATCACACTCTTTCATTTGCATTATCAATTTGGTCAATGTATGTTTTTACTCTATTGATATGGGTGATCAATTACTCTAATGATTCTTTGTTATTGAGTGAAATAATCACCATTTCCCCCTCCAGTTGCAAAATCTAAAAAAAAATCATATTCTCATATTCCTTAACAAAAATCCTCTTGACACACTTGACTATAACTAACTATTCATGTGGTGATAAATTCTCGAAAATGACCCTCCTAGACTACTCAATTGAGGCTTCCCTAGCCTTTTCCATTCTCTTGCAATGTTTTTCTTATATATAGTGCCCTTATTTCAATACATTCTCTCCCATGCTTATTTCCATAGCCATCTTAACTTCCTCAAAACAATTCCTTAATCTTTTGTTGTTGCCTTTTGTCATGAGTGTTTTTTATTTGGAATCATGTTTCCTTTTATCCATCTCTAATGGTTCATTCTAAACCATCTCTATTGGTCACATATCTTTAGGATCCACACTTTTCATTTGTCATCTACTAGGTTCTTAACCACACTCATGGGTTAGGACCTAAATTATGTTTCATCACAAAACATCACAATCAATTTCTTTCTATTTGTAATCAATTATCTCTAAGAATCTCCTTACTACATTTTTTTTCTCAATTTTTGATCGTCTCCTTTCCACCAACTACCATGGTCTTACCATTGGAACCAAAATGTTGACCAAAGAAAGGCCAAACTAAAGTTTGAAGCCTTGTTCTTTAATAATGCTATATTTATAAATACCCTAGTGTGATGGATAATAAAGAAAAATATAACATATGCAAAGGATTAAAAATTAGTGTGGTAGATTATAACATACACACATTTACTATATACACATATAAGATACCATAATTAATCATTGTATTCTCATTATATTAACTTGTGATAGTAAATAATCATCAATCTTTCAATGCATATTCAACTCTCTTACAATATCCTCACATATATTCTCTTATATGTACTCTCTATCTCCCATTCTCTATATTCTACTTTGTTCTCTTTTCTTCTACTCTATCGTATTTACATGTTTAATACGTATATGTCCATGATTTGGTATAAAGAGTTGTCCTTCTTTATGCTCCTTCACTAGTATGTCTTATAGTTGCCACAAGTTGGTTGAAATTGTCGTGCACTATTATGCCTTTGTCTAGTTGTGATTCTAGCTCATTCTTTCTTGCTTTAGAGGTGTATTGCATACTACCACCCTTTGGCACCCTTTAAGGTTTTCACAAGTCTCCTCCATTAGACCACCCTTTTAGGTTTTTAACTTAACGAGAGTGACATGACTTTGTCCTACCAACCATAAACTAAGCATAGGAAAACACCTAATAAACTAATGAAAAGGAATAAAACCCACACCAATAAAATTTTCCAAGCTTGATTCTCTCATAACACATTTGATCAAACCCAAATAAGTTTAACTTGAGTAGTTAAAAAGTACATCAAGAAAAAAATCTAACACTTTTCCCTTAAGTAAAGGATCTTGAGTCTCAAGAGTTGTATGTTAAGCCATTAATCCTAAGAGCAAATAATATTTTTGCACACAACCACTCAATCCCTAAATATAAATAGCCTTAAGAGTAAGTAGAAATGTATAAGGTAGTAAGGAAACTACACAAACACAAATCCACCTATCCATGACCATTAAAAGGCAAGCCATCCAAGAGAGTGAAATAACTCCTCATACATGGTAGTATGAGAATTAAAAATAACAAATCATAATACTAATAAAAGCAAGGGCAAAAGTATGCCATCTCATTCAACCAATCTCGACAATGATGAAATAAATATAAAACCTTATACTTCACCTAGGGGGAGAAAAAGAAGAAGAACCAAATTACAAGAGCACGAAACCAATTTTTTTTCCAATCCTAGGCCACAAATCTAGCCGATCACTATAAAGGGCCAAAAAAGGTGCTTGATTGATCCCAACACTAGCTCAAGAAAATCTTGACACCATATTCAAATCCTAGAAGTAATGCAAAAAATGAATATTTGAAAAGGCCTTATATAAATCCAAGACTTCCTCAAGAAAATAATGTTGTGAACTTGAGCATTAACCCTTCTTCAACTCTTGAATGATAATCATAGGCACCCCCTATACAACATGCTTCTTACAATTTATTGAATAAGCTAAAGTAATACTTGCAATTGTTACTTCTCACTCAATGATATTAATTAACTTACAAAACAAGTTACTTACAATTAATCGAAATTGAACTTAAGATAACCTTCTAGAAGATTCAACCAAGATCTAAATTTTGAACATTATTTTTAGTGATTACCCCATAACAAAGAACAACACGCTAAACTTTTTACTTTCTAATTATTTTTTTCTATCATCAAATCTTTTGAAACGTATAATATCTATATAAACTTAATGATTAACACTTATAACATAGGATGATTAAAAAAAAGTAATTTTACAATTAAAATATAAAATTTACAATTTAAAAAAGAAGAAGTAAACTTTCTCATAACTCCAAAATAAATAGGGCCCCTCAGCCGTGCAACGAGCAAGGCTTTATAAAGGATACCGTCACCAACGATCATTATGTTTAAAACCCTAGCCCATTCAAAACCTTCTTTCAACCCTAACGTTAACCCTTCTTTCAAACAACTTTAGAACCCTAAACCTAAAACTACATATAACCTATTATCGATTGCTTCCATCTATAAACATATTGCTGTTCTGTTTCTGCTTGGACGTGGTCACAGAAATCTCTCTGTATCTCTTTAGCTTGCAGCTCATATTGATTTGTACCTATTATAGCTAAAAAAATGTTTAGTGTTGTAGTAGGTTTGTAAGTAGATCAGGGCAGGTGATGAAAATCTTACAAATGGGTAATTTGCGGCTGAAAATCTGTGATGGAAAACACCTTGGAGACCTGATGCCCTTTTTCTTATTTTTTGTTTTAGTGATTCATAAATTGTGTTTAACAGAGAGTGAAATGAGGAGGAAGTATTCCCTATTGGTTCGAGTGCCAGAATGATGGCATTCTGTATTAGCTCTATCTGATCACTCTCTTTGCATTTTGTAATGTTGCTTTGTTTGATTTTAATACTGTGTTGAGGTCTGTAGATGTTTATGAAGTTTACATTATGGATGCAGGCATAGTTATTTGTGCATCAAATTGTCTTCTGTGGAAATGCCCTTGTCTTATTATTATTGTATTCTTTGGCTGTAGCGTTTCTTAGAACAATGATTAGGGGACACTGTTAGAACTCTTCTTCTGTAATGGATTGCAAGACTTAAATGTTGATGACTGGCTAGTGGAACATAAAACCTTGAAACTTAAAAAACCAATCTACCCTTTTGTTGGAGGATGAAAACCATTTGTTCATTGTAGAGATGGAATTAGGCCTGGAAGAAGTAATGTAAAGGGAATCAAATCTGGGGGTTAGATTTAAAAACAAGAGGAAGCAGGTATATAGGTATAGTAAACCTGTATATTATTGGTAGTATGTACAGCAGCTGCTTGTTATAAAAAGCAAAGCAATCATCCAACAGTTTAGTTTAACTGGCAAATTCTTGTCTAGTTGTATTTCATTTAAGCTAAGTGGGTTGGAGAAAGTCTTGCTGGTCTGCTGGAATGTAATCAGTACTCTTCCTTGCAAACGTATTAGGTACATTGGAAATGGGTGTTTCAAAGAATTTTGAACTTCCTGGTTAAGGATAAGTTATTATGAAGTTGGGTTTTAAACTATAAGTCAAATTGAGGACTGGCAATAATAATCTTAGACAGAAGACAGAAGGAAAATCTCTTGGATTTCAATTCCCGCATCTCTGGAAGTTACTAATTTGATTTAAGTTAGGAGAACGTGTCCAGATACTCATGCTTCTAGGACTGAAGTTTGAATTGCTTGGTTTAAGTTTGGTGTAGTTAATTTCTGTTATTAACATTTCCATTTTCAGTCCATGATAATAGTGTTCTGAGATTTTTGGATTGTAACTGTTCGTTTTTACATCAATATTTTGGATCATATTCTATGATCTCTAACTGATTCTGACTCTGATTATGGATTATGGAATATAATTTGAAATATTGATGTAAAAATGAACACATAATTACAATTTAGAAATCTCAATGTTATAATTTTCCTGATACTGCTATTAGGATTCAACCATGAAGTTTTAGAGTCAAACTCATTAACCCATGTTTCATGAGTAGTAGTTCACAAAAACCCATCTCTCATGATAATAAATGGTCCACTTTAACCCATGTTCCATGAGTAGTAGTTCACAAAAACCCATCTCTCACCATAATAAATAGTCCACTTAACACTCATTACATCTAGGCGATGCTCACATAGGTGACTTTATAAATTTGCACTCCATTCTATTGAAAAAGTTATCTTAATTCTAAAATTATAACTTCTATATAAATTTTATAGTATTGAGGTAATTTGATTGGTATGAGAAATGGCATGCTTATTTATCAGGATATCTTATATATTGGTAGTGATTTCTGAGTCCATTAAATATTGGTTGTCTTTCCAAATCACTTCCTTTGATTTCAATTTTTTTAAGTGGTTATGCACTACCCTGAGAAAGCTAGGCTGTGTTCAATTGCAGTTTAGGAAACGGGTGAAGGTTAGTTGCAATCTGTCTAACCTTGTTTGGTCAGTCTGTAATTTGTTCTCTTTTTGTGTATGCATTGTATCCAGATGTGTGGCAATTTGATTACATGCAATCATGAGTTGTAAGCAATTGGAACTTGTGAAGGAAATATTAGTTATTTGTCTTGGAGATATTATTATCTGCTTGTTCATGTGAACGATTTTACTTTGCAGTCTATGTTTATCAATTCCTAGTTTCTAAACATCTTAAAACATAAGCCTTTTAGGTGGGAAAAATTAAATTTTATTGTTTACAATATGGTAGTGAATGGGAGTTGATGCTTAAAATAGAAGGCCTAGGGTAACTTCAGATCCAGTGAATTCAGTACTAACCTAGCAAATTGTTGTTTTCTTCACAAGCATTGAAGATTAAGTGCTTACTTTCAAAATGAAAGTCGAGGGTAATTTTATTTTCAAGAGACTATAAATGCATTAAAGAATTTTTTTTCTTCATCATTAAAAAAATTATGAATTTAAAAAAATATTATTGTCATTATAGACAAGAATTGGATCAAATCTTATGATGGAAATTTTGAAGAAAAGATAAGGTGATTGGAAATTGAGAATTTAGTGTTGCAAATTGGGAATTTAGTGTTATATGAAGACAGAAAAAGTTAAAAAATAAAAAATTAAGATAATTAGAAAATTTAAAGGAAAACAGAGAATGTTAATCCAACTAGTAATTCTTGGAGGATCACTAATCAAACTAGTGAAGGATTGGAAGTAAACAAGAGGGACAACTATCTTCCTCTGAATAACAACCTTCAACCCAAAATAATGTTGGTCAATGATTGAACAAAATATAGTTTTTTTTAATTTGTAAAACAGATGTAAATAATAAGTTTATAAGATTTAATATTTCAACTAATTTAAACTGTAAAAGTACAATATTTTTAAAAACATAAATTGAATGGATCAAAAATAATATTTCATATTGATAACTTTAATTTATATTATATGTAACTTTGCTTTGATCAATATGAAAAAACATAAATTAAAATCACTTATAACCTATAAATGAAAGTTATGAACCATTGACATGCAATAATAAGATTGGCTGGTCCCTTATAGTGTAACGGTAGATAACATTATAGATTGTGGAAATCTCATAGCATTAACTTAGAATTTTGTTATGGGTCATTGAACAATGAAGCTAACTTTCTAAAGATTGCTTAAAAAATTAGGATATATTTTTTTTTTAGCAAATGGCCTATAGATTTTATTTGTTTTTTTGTAATAATTATTAATATTTAAAGATTAACTTTAGCTGAAGTTTTAAATTTTATACTATTGTTGGTGGTTCATTATTTTAATAGAATTTTTAATTATGTGTATTGTGTCAATAAAATATTATGAGATTATTATATTTAAAAAATATTATGTCATAAATAGTTATTTAGATTGTATTCCATTCAAAAATCTCTCCAAATTAAAAGTAAGGATTTACAAACATATTAAATTTATTTATTATAATTAAAATTTTCAATATCGACAAAAATTGCAACCTCACCAAACTCAACTTAATAGTTTTAATTATTTTAACATTAAGATCATATCCATTGGTCATATCAAAGATCTGAATAAATTTTAAATAATTCAAGAGATTAATTAACAAGCTGAACTTATATTAGTTTTAATAGTCATTAAGGTTAATTAGCACAACACTAGTCCATGAAATTAAAGCATGGATTTCCAAACCCAAACTCATTGATTAAAGCAATTTGAAGAAGAATGTAGAAAATGTAAAGGCCTATAAAGTATAAATCTAGTTGTAGATAAAAGGAAGAAGTAACCAAACCACTAAAACAAATAATTTTATAAAAGAATATTCTAGTGAAATAAACATGTGGATTGTGCCCTTTCAACTAATATATCAAATAGTGCATTTTTAATATTCTCACAAAAGTGGGGATATGCCAAATAAATAAATAATTCTAGGCCTATTTAACCATTAAACCAACCTTCTAAATACATATTTCATCACTCCCTCAATAATTGATTAAGCTTCTAATTGTTCCTTGCTGCCATTGGATGCATTGCATCTTGTTGGGGATGGGGTTGAGTTATAGCCACCTTGGGTGGGTGCTTGTGTCATTAGGAAACGAATTGCTTACACATTCTTTTGACTTTTTTGCACTTGTCTATAATGATGACTTTTTCAATTCTACTCATAAGCTTTCAAAAGTTTGATATTGTCCAATTTTTTTAAATGCTTGAAATTCGAGGGAATTCTTCTATTTTTTCTAAATTGAATGTGTTGCCCAAATTTACATTAAAGGTTTGTGAATTGTAGTTTTGCTTAGATACATTTTCATAACATGAGAACATGATAGATTTTAATCTTTTACAAAGACTTGTTAACAAAATAGAACATAACCATTTCTACATAATATCATATACTTCTTTGATCAATCTCACCGTTGTCTTGGTGGCACTATATTTGATTTGCCATTGTGGTGGAAGTTTACCTCTTTGTCCTATGCCACAATTGGGTATTTTGTTGATTTTTTTTTTTAATTCTAAATAACATTTCATGAAAGGCGTATTATCAGCTTCATTGAGAGGCCAAACCTTTCTATATGAAATCCACAGCTCCTTTTAACAACTCCACAATTTTGTCCTTTGAGTTCTCCATATTGGTTGTCACCTGCACAAAAATATTGTGAAATGTGAGTCTTCTAAACAACTCAGTAAGTACCCTCCTAGTACCCTAAAAAATATCCCCATTTCTAGTCTTCCAAATTGCCCATAAGATATTAGAAGATAAAGTAAGCCAAAAAAAATTATATGCCATACTTAAAACCTTCCACATAACGAAAGAAAATCTCTTAACAATTTACTTTACCTTTGTCCCCCTATCCCATAAAATTGGCCAAAAATATGCTCCAAATCTCTTTTGCAAATGAACATTCAAAGAAGATGTGTCTAATGCTTTCAAACTACTTACATACAAAACATATGCTCAAAACTAAAGAGGACAACTTAAAAGGGAGTTTATGCAACATAAGTAACCATTTAAAGCAAGCAATATTAGGTTCTAGTATAGTAAACCACAACAACTTGAAGATTTTGGACCACTTGTATTTGAGAAATCTAAATTCCAACATTTGTTAAGATATAATGAAAGTTCTTATGAAAAAAATAAGGTTGTATAAATTATTTTAGGTTTTAAATTTAAGATCTTAGTACCATTTGCCCAGGTACCTAACTTGTTTGTTAGGTCATCATCGAAACTCAAAATTTATTGAACCAATTTGGGAGGTATTTGTCCCAACTAAGCATTATAAAATTTTCCTTAGATATTCTAGCTCCTGAGGCTTCATAAAATAAATTTTGTGCATAAGATGCTCTACATTTCTTTCTTCAAGGTTTACAAAAAATGTAATATCATCTACAAATTGAATGTTTAAAATGTCATCCCCATTGGGGAGATTTAGTCCTTTAATTTTAGGCGACAATCTAATATCCCTTAGAATGTGGAAGATGGCATCTAAGGCGATTACAACAAGGTAGGTGCAAGATGGTAGCCTTGCCTAATTGACCTTTGCAGAGGGAATCGGTTTGACAAAGATTCATTAATATCAACTTGAGCTATAACATCATTTAGTAGAGTCCTCACCATTTGACAAAATCCACTTGGGAAGCCAAAAGCTTCAAGTGACATCATAAAAAATGACCACTCTATCCTATAATAAGCTTTCTTAAAATCTAGTTAGAGAATGCCCGTTTTGGCTGGAGCTTCTAGCTCATTCTATGGCTTCCTAGCTGGTTATGAGATTCTCCAATATGTATCTTCCCTTAATGAATCTTGTTTGTGTAGGGCTAATAAACTTGGGAGAATATCCACAAGTCTAAGAGCCAATATTTTAGCCAAAATCATGTATGAGACAGGGTAATAGGTCTTCAGTTCTTCATTAATGTCTTATCCCCATCCTTAGGGACAAATGTAATGGTTCCGTTATTGATGTTACAACCTAAAGAACCTTTACAAATGGTTTCTGAATAAACTTACAAAAAAACATTACCAATCTAGTATATGTTCTTATAGAATTTGATTGGGAGCCCATATGTTCCAAGGGTCTTGTCATTGTTCGACTTTTGAATAATATTTACAATTTCTTCTTTTGAATTTTTTTGATTCACCTTTTCTTCCAAATCATGGAATTAAGTTCCTATGTATTGCTTTCCAGCAAAATGATTTTGAGGTTTATTTCCTTCAAATGAAAATAGTCTTATAGAAGCTATGGAACAACTTTTTTAATTCCTCAGGGTCACTTATGAGTCTATTTTTCTCTCAAATATAGTCCACCTGCTCTCTAGAAATCTAAAATTTAATATACCTAAAGAAAATTTTGGTGCCCTTATCCCCGTTGTTTAGCTAGTTCATTTTAGCTCTTATTTTTAAACCTTGAATCTTCCTAGCTTGTAGGGTCCTCAATTTAATTTTTACTATGATTAACTCCTCATTCAATCCTAATTTTTTGAGGTCCATTTGACATTCCCTTCTCTAGTTTGACTAGATCATCTTGTAAACTATTTTCTAGTATCCTATTGTCTAAAGCTCTATTTTGTCCAATTGTTTGAAAAATAGTTTCCCAAATTTTAACATTGTTATCCCATCTTTCAATGGAAGATTTATCCTTTAACATTCATTTTTTAATTTCTCTAAGGTTAAATATTGCTTCATTACAATCTTCATCTTTTAGAAAATTGGTATTTAGTATAAATTTATTTTGCCTCTCACTATCACAAATTCTCTCCTCAGATAATTGAGTTTTGGAAGAGATGGGATGATAATTAGACAAGGAAGAAGGTGTAACCTTGATTCTCCATCCCTTACATATTTGATCAAAGCTAAAAAAAGTCCTTGTTGGCATAAAACTATCCAGTTTGCAATAAATTCTTCTATTTCCCTTTTTGTAGTTACACCAGGTAAACCAAATATGCTAATTTCCTTTCTTACCCCCTTCAAGAGGATAAAAAAGATTAATCTTGTTCTTCATTTTATACTAGAAATATTTTTCACTACCTTTCCACTCTATTTCAATTCCTCCAGACTTGTCTTCCCTATTCTCAATCATATTAAAATCACCTCCCATAATCCAAGGGATGTTTGGAAATACAAACATCCATTTCCAAATTTCAATTCTCTCTCAATGATCATTGGGAGCATAGATTGAGCACAACCCAATTTTCCTATTGTCTTTTCCAATCATAATCTGTATTGCCTTGTTGCATGGAGAGGTACCATGCTCAGTCACATATGATGCCCATTTATTTGAAATGAAAATGGAAACCCCCCCTCTGCCTTTGTCATTAACAATATGGAATTGTTTTACATCTTTCTAGATGAACCTAAGATTGGTTTCTAAAGTGAATTTGACAAATTTTACTTCTTTCAAAAAAATCACATCTTTATTATGGATTTGATTTAAATATCTTCTAACCACATATTTCTTATCAGGGGATTGCAACCCCCTCACATTCCAAATTGTATAGTTAATTTCCATTTTCCTTGTAGTTGAGGGTCACTTTTAGAATTCGTAAATCTCTCGAAGCATATAGGGATTCTACCTTTTTATCTATTTTATTTAAGGCCCATTCAACCTTATTTCTACTTCTTTGATTTCTCTTCTCCTTTATTCTAAACCATCCCTTTGCTAATGAATCAAACCCTTCCTCCTTTCGAGATTCAATCCCTCACATTTAATTGAAATTTCATCATGGTTGGAGCCTATAAGCATATCCCCACATTTCATATTTTAGGTAAGCTACCTATTTCTACTATCGATCTTTCACTATATAAATCCTCTAAATAAACTTCTTCAGATTCCATCCTGTCTACTTCCCCCTCCCACCCAACAAGAAGATTACAGCTAGCCAAAGGTAGTAAATTAGGCCTAAACCCTTTATTAACCTCAGAAAACTCTTCTCTAGGTTCAAAGAAGAATTTTCTTTTAGTTTTTGTTTTTCTATTGCATTTTTCTTAGACTTGTTATGAATTAGAATCTTTATTAAATATCTCATTTCTATCATACGTTTTACTCCTTCCTTGTCACACCATGTCCATTCCAATATTCCATCCTTCAGAGGTAGGTATGCATAAGGATGTCAAAAAAGAGTTAAAACCAAGACTATTGTTACCTAACATATTACATTTATTTAAATCCTAGCAACCTATCATAACACTTGTCTGATTATTCTTGTCCATTGATATCTTTTATGGTATGCAAATTTGATCTTTTTTATTCTTAGGCATAACATTCACACTAGGGCTAAGATAAGATGCCTCTTTTCCTCTTTCTTTTAGAGTTCCACCATTGTCAAGAATAAATCCATTACACACATTCTCTCTTTCAGACCTCTTAATAATGCCTTTATTTAGACAAATCTTATTAACATTGCTATGATTTTAACATTGCCTAATGTTAACTCATGGGAAATGCAATCTTGTCTAGACTTATCATTGGACAATTTAATTAGAGCACTATTAATCGTGAATGAGCTTTTAACCTTACCATCTATTATGTTTTCAGTATTTCTTATTTTTTCACCTTGTTAGTATTAACATATTTAATAGTCTCCTTCCCAATTGAGTTGCTTTCATAGGTATTTCATATTTTATTTTAACCAAAGAATTACCATGGTCAACATTATGTTCTTTTTTGGTATTGAAGGTACCATCAATGCTAGAAGGTTCTTTAGCCACTAAGGAAGATTTTCCTTCATTTGCTTTATTTTGCTTTTCCCTGTTTTCCTTTTTTTCCTTGGCTATCCTCTATATAATTTCATCTAATACAATCTCCTGTGCATTCTTTTTAACTCCCATGAAAGGTTTAGGGGGAGGGGGAGAGCTAGATAAATTAGAAGAGACATAGTCCCTCTACATGACTCCAAAGTCTGGGCAGATTTGTGTGCTCACTCCATTATTGCTTTCTACTAATTTGTGCATAGAAAATTTCATGTCCACATCAATAATGGGTTCAAGCCTATTTTCCATCTAGGTAGCAATTTGGTTTTTTCCACCTCCTTCTGGAGGTAAGATCAAAATTTCAAAACTAGATTCCTTAGTGTCTTTTTTTTATTTATCTTCATTAGGATTTTCTACCTTTAGATTTTTCAATCTTATCCACAACATTCATATCTGGATTGTTCCCATTTTCCTTACTTTGTATTTCATTACTAGAGTTTCTTTAATTGAATTTAGGGTTCCCTATATTCTTTTTTATTAAATGGGGTAATTATTTTTGTGATGCCCTTCCTTTCTACAAAGGAAACATACATTTAAACCACTTAGAATTTCAATTCCATGGTTCAATATTTTTCCACCTACTTTAATGTCTACTTCTTCTGGGATATCCACTTCGAGTACCTTTGAGACTAGAGCCCTTGCATCCATAGATAAAAGACAATGTTGACATTAAGAACCTCTAGGCTAAAGTGGAAGTGTTGAAGAAAAAACTTGTTTCCAACAACAACAATGACAAGATTACTCATTTGAACAAAGTTGTTATGGAAATAATCTCTGGCCACTCCAAAATTACCAAACAAAAGAAAAAAGGGCTAAAGGTGATGGGGAGCATAATGCAAACCATAAGAATGAAGAAGAGTATAAGGATAAGGAGGACTGAGAAGTGTCCTTGGATGCCTTTCTTGAAGACTGGAGTTTGATTTGGTAGCCTAGTAGTTGTGATTTTTTTGGTCTCTCAGTTTTGTTTCCCTAATTTTACTATTTTGTTGGGCCTGCATGCCCTTTAGCTGTTTGTTTAGAATTGTGTGCCCTCTTGTTGTTTCTACATTTTTGATTATTCTATTTTAAACTTTTGGAATTCGACCCTTTCCCTACTTTTTAATAAAAAACATGAGCAACCTCTAAGATATTAGGAGATAATTCAATGATAAGATACACAAGGGGGACACCAAGGTCCTACCCCCATGGGTGGTCAAAGTGAGAGACAACCAAGAAATTAGGCATAAAAGAATATGATATATATGAAGCATAGAAAGGGGTATATCAATATCATGCCCCCAAGGGTGATCAAAGGGAGAGACCATTAGGAGATCAAAATATAAAATCATGATGGTACTAGAAAGGGGACATAAAAGTCATCCCTTGAGGGTGATCAAAGTAATAGATCACCATGAAATATTCAAGGATAAATTGATGATGGAAAAGAAAAGTGAACACTAATGTTATGCTCCCTAGGGATGGTTGATAAATTGAGCTCCAATGTAAGTAACATTGATATGATATAAGGAACATAAACTAGGCCAACAATAGAGTGTATGAAGGGAAATGATAGATATGAGAGAAATCGGTGTAGATACTATGAGATATCAGGGCATGCTCACAAAATAAAATACAGAAATGCACAAAAGCACAAGCACCAAAAGTGTTAAATGAACCACAAGATGGGAATTTACATGGTTAAACAATTAAAAAAAATAGAATGTAATCACATCTGTACATGATTGGAGTTAGTCCTAATAGTACTATATAATAGTGACTAAGTGTAGGTCATCATTATCCTGGTAATATGGTGGGTTTAGACATGCAAACAAACAACAAGGTAATGAAAATGTTTAGTAACAATGTGTAGAGAACCACATTGTCAAAGGTGACAAAGATGAAAGAGCACACTGAGAATACAGATGCAACAATGATGAAATCTCTCAAGTGTATTTATGATAAATTATTTGGATCAATGTATTTTTAAGTAACATCTTAATTTTGTACACCTAGATTCAAACAAGAACTTTGCTTGAATCCATCTTTGTTGTGTACTTGCTATGTGGAATGGAATAAAAAGGTAATGCAGTAAGTGTGGATGGATCATAGTGATGTTTTTCTATTAATTATTTTAATTTTTTATCATTGTGGGCTTTGGAATTTTAGGGAGTTGTGGAAGGGTAGTTATTGCATGGAGATTAGGGAATGGATGTGTAAGGGGATATTCTTAAGTAGATTTGCACTTTTAGGTAATGGGTACTAGGAGAAAAGGGGAATAAAAATCTTGGCTTAGGAGCTAATAAAAAAATTGGATCATAATGGACTAATGAATGTGATGTATTAGGTGGTCTCCCTTTTATGTCAAGCACAACCTCAATATAAGGTGTATTGTATTGAACACGATTAATCTCTTAACACCCCTACTTTTTTCATATTATTCACCTCATCATTTGAGGGAGTTAAGGGCTCATGAGTATACTTAGTGTTTAATCTTTCATTTGTCTATAAATGATTGAATTTTATGTTTGAATATAATAATAAGCTATCTTTATAAAATCCATGTATATGCATAGGGGTACAAAAGTATTTATCCTTGTGTGGTTTGATAAGTGGTAATGTAATGGGAGTGTGTTTCAAAAATAATTATAGTACCATATGTGTAGGCTTAGGATAGACAACATCTTGAACTCTAAGTAGTTTCTACGATAGGATTAAATTGCATCAAAGGTAGATTTTGTACACAAATAAGTCATATGAATAATATGATTAAAAGATAATTCATTATAAGATATTATCATGCCCATACTATCCTCACAGTCGGTAGGTTTAGAAAATTAAGCAATAAGAGCAGTAAAATAAGTGTAAGTGTATGTGTAAGAAAAGGGGGGCCAAAAGGGGGTCTTAAGTGACAATTTTTTTTTGAAATAAATGAAATCTAAACTTCAACAAGTAATTTGAGATGCCTAGCCTCAAAATTAGAAGATGTGATAAGAACAAAAGTTGTAGTTTTTTAGTCTAATTTTTAAACTACGAGGTTTTTTTTTAAAAGGCGAAGATTAAGAAGGTCAAACAATATAAGACACATAGATTTAGTCATATTTTATCACTAAAGTATAACATAGTGTGAAGCATGCAATATTTTTTTATATATTTATGTTTTAAACTCATTACTATAAATATAGTTAAGAATATTTTGGTATGTTAAATTTATTTAATTTTTAATTTTTTGAAGTAGACACCTCTTGAGAAATTGATCATTGAGTGTGAGGGTCACCAAACTTCTCAAAAATCATAAAAAAATGTATTTTTCAATGTTTGTTTTTTAATTGTTTTATCTCAAAAGTGGATTACAAAATTAGTACTATATTGAATTTGAAAACCCCAAGAGAAGTGAAGGTATAACCCTAAGGCCAAAGTTTAAGGGGTTAATAGTATGTGTATTCACCAAATATGCAAGGAAATAAAATTCTTTTTACATAAATCTAGGCTAATTAAATAAGTTGCAAACAATAATAACATAATTAAACTATTAATCAATTGAGAATTGATAATTAAAATACTATTTTACCAAAATAAAATGCAAAAGGATTATGATCCTTAACTCTTAGAATAATGATGAGGATATATATTGATGTAGTGTCGAATAAATTTGTTAAGCTCCATAATTTAGTGCTCTTAATCTACTCACTATCTTGGA
The DNA here is from genome assembly GCA_007258455.2 of Sequoia sempervirens. NCBI lineage: Eukaryota > Viridiplantae > Streptophyta > Pinopsida > Cupressales > Cupressaceae > Sequoia > Sequoia sempervirens. Next base: position 166,626,252 of record VDFB02000017.1, read on the forward strand.
ATTGTCATAGACTCGTAATCTCTCATGGGTTGAATTCACATCTCATAGGGTCAATCTTGAGTTGCTTAGAGATGACTGAATATGCATAATAAATCATGTAACCCATGGGATCAATTTGACTAATTATGCACTCTTACAACCCTTTTCACCTTTATTAGAATGTTTAAAGATGTGTAAGAATTAATGATATTGAAAAATACCTTTGGGAAGCTATTGAGTTGTAAGGGTCAAGCTCCCCTTAGTCAACCCCTAGAATTATTAGCTTTACAACCTTAAGTGAATATCAAAGACAACACTCTCAAACATGCAAGTGTCCTAAATGTGTATATAAATGTAGATAGGTTCATTTTAGTGCTCTAGATTGAAGCGCTTCTATGAATACTCCGTGTAATGTTGATGATCTAGGACAATTCTTCCATATGAATTAATTACACAAATAAATATTTTTAACTACTAAGATATAACATAAATCATGTAAATGGTATACCAAGTTAGCCCCCAACAACTAGTGAAAAAACTAGGAGTCAACAAAATTTTAAAATTTGAATTTGTAAAATTTAGGGTCTAATCCCACGTAACTCAAGACTGAACCTATACATTATGAGATTTACTCAAGATCAAGAGACACAAATCTCAAGACAAAGAATGATTATATAAATATAGGTGAAACTATAAATACAATAAATAATTAGAAATATAATGTAAAAATATAAGAATATATATAATTATTAAAAATGAGATAGAATATAGGGGCGGGGGCCCTAGCTCGGTTGGCTAAGTAATTCCGTTGCGGCTCTGCTGGTCACGAGTTCTAGTCTCCACTTGTAGCAGAGTTGGTTGGGGTTTGGGGTTTGCATCCCTCGAAGTCACATATTCGACTCCATTTCGTAGTGAGAAAGGTGAGGTTTAAAAAATATATAAAAAAAGAAATGAACACAAAATTGTAGTAGCCAAACTTGCACAGGAGTGCACTTGCTGCTATGTAATTGCATTAAGATATTTTATCAAAATCACCCAAAAACTAAATTGGAATTTGCATGGGTTTATATAAATTTCACCATTACAATACATAACGATTGGATGTCGTCCAATGAGCAGCTTAGATCCCATGAGATTTTGGAGGCAATTTCCAAAATTACCAACGATTGCAGACGAAGAATACAGAACCCTGAGCATTCAAACAGGAGACATTTTAACGAGTTGAGGAAGGTAGTAGTCGAACTGGATAGATTTAAATGGGGTGCAGGAAAAGCCTACATTACAATGGAAATCTGAAATCAAATAGAGAGAAGTGTTTGAATTTTATAGACAAAAGGGAGCAACTGAGCTGAAAATGAATGAAGAGAAACCGTTCGTTGTATACAGCATGGTATGGACTTCGGTTGAAAAAGGCAGAATGGAAAGGAAAGCAGATAAGCATAATTGATATGGCAGGCGGTCAGGATTTTCAGCTGTTTTTCAGAAACGAACAAAGCAACTATTTGGAAGCAACAGGCAGCAGTCATGAAGCTTTTCAACCATTTTCGAAGGCCTTTGGAAACTTGGAAGAGCTGTAATTACAGTAGAGGTACTTTTATACCATGTTTTAGTCTGTTAAATTTCAGCTCTATTGCTCTTGAAGTAACTCCAAACGAAATTGAACATGGTTATTCCTACGAAGGCAATGGCAATACAAATACATTAGATGTACACAAGCAAAAGCAATTGGCTGTTATTGCAGAGGTTTTAGAACTTTTAGGCAACCCAAACACAATCATTAGTGGGGATCCACAAATGTATTCTTCTTTGCTACAGGATTGCATTAAAATGAAGTCTATGGCAGAGGGGAGAACAGTACACGCCCGCATGATCAAAACCGGATACAAGCCTCGCAGTTTTGTCGGAAACCGTTTGATTGATATGTATTGTAAATGTGGAAGCATGGTGGACGCACGGCAAGTATTTGACAAAATGTTTGTGAGAGATGTAGTTGCCTGGACTAGCATGGTTGCAGGATATGTCAGAAGTGGAGAGATAGAGTATGCACGCCAAGTGTTTGAAGAAATGCCTGAACGAGACGTGGTTTCTTGGAATGCACTGATTTCAGGGTATGCACATCATGGCCATGGGTATGAGGTCATAGAACTGTTTTGCCAAATGCAACGGATGGGTTTCAAGCCAGATCGCTATACGTTCACTGGGGTCATTGGAGTATGCACTAGTATGGCAAATGAGTTTCTGGGCAGTCAGGTCCATGCTAAAATTATTAGATTAGGAGCAGACTCCAGTACCACTGTAGCCAATGCCCTTGTTGATATGTATGGTAAATGTTTCTGTATTGTGGATGCACGCCAAGTTTTTGACAAAATGCCAGACCGAGACATGGTCTCATGGGCTACCATGATTGCTGGCTACGTCAAATGTGGTGATATAGAAAATGCTCGTTTGGTGTTTGACAATACACCAGAACAATATGAGGTTGCATGGAATACAATGATAGCAGGTTATGCTCAACAGGGCAACAATGGGGATGCATTAAAACTTTTTAGGGAGATGTATCGGGCAGGCCTAAAGCTGGACTATTTCACATACACAAGCGTGATAAGTGCATGCGCAAACCTTTCAGCTGTGGAATGTGGCAAGCAGATCCATGCCTACATTGTCAAAACTGAATTAGAACCCCGTGTATCTATTGAAAACGGTCTTTGTTCCTTTTATGCCAAATGTAGCAACATAAGCAATGCACGTTACATATTTGACAAAATCTCCGAGCCAGATGTAGTTTCTTGGAATGTAATGATAACAGGGTATGTCAATCAGGGTATGCTAGAGGATGCACAAAAATTATTTGATAAAATGCCAGAGCGCAGTGCTTTGTCTTGGACTTTAATGATAGCGGGATATGCACAATATGGTCATGGCGAGCTGTCTTCAAAACTGTTTTGCCAAATGAGACATGGAGAAGTGAAGCCCAATCATTTCACCTTTGCTGGTGTTCTTAGTGCTTGCTCAAGTCTAGCTGCTCTGGAACATGGAAAGCAGGTTCATTCCCAACTCATTCAGATTGGTTTTGAATCATCCATCTCTGTAGGAAATGCTCTTGTTACCATGTATGCTAGATGTGGACTTATAGAAGGCGCATACCGAGTATTTGAAACAATGCCTGAGCTAGACGCCATCTCATGCAATGCAATGATTGCAGGATATGCCCAGCATGGCCATGGTAATAAGGCATTACAACTCTTTGAACAAATGCTATCAACAGGTATAAAGCCTGATCGAATCACCTTCCTTTGTGTTCTATCAGCCTGCAGCCATGCAGGTTTAGTGGAAGAAGGATGGAAATACTTTGATTCCATGAGTCAAGCTCATGGTGTTTCCCCTGGAACAGACCATTATGCCCACATGATTGACCTTCTTGGACGTGCTGGGTGCTTAGATGAGGCAGAACACTTAATTAATAACATGGCTTTAGAACCCGATTGTGGTGTTTGGGAGGCCTTGCTTGGGGCTTGTAGAACCCATGGCAATATGATTCTAGGAATGCGTGCAGCAGAACACCTTTTTAATATGGAACCACGAAATACAGCAACATATGTACTTCTGGCCAATATGTTTGCTGCTGCTGGAAGGTGGGAAGAAGCAGCTAAGGTGAGAAAAATTATGAAAGACAAGGGAGTGAAAAAAGAGCCAGGATGCAGCTGGATTGAGGTCAAGAGCAGAGTACATGCATTCTTGGCAGATGATGCATCACATCCACAAGCACTGGAAATATATGCTACATTGGATAGACTAGTAGTACAGATGAGGCAGGCAGGTTATGTACCTAACACAAATTTTGTCCTGCATGATGTGGAGGATGAGCAGAAGGAGCATTCTCTCTCTAACCATAGTGAAAAGTTGGCCATTGCATTTGGTCTCATGAGTACTCCTAATGGCACAACAATCCGAATAATAAAAAATCTCCGAGTGTGTGGTGACTGTCACACAGCCATTAAATTTATCTCCAAGATTGTTGAACGTGAGATTGTTGTGAGAGATGCCAATCGCTTCCATCATTTCAAGGATGGCTTGTGTTCTTGTGGGGATTATTGGTGATGCCAATTTTTTTGTCTTCTTGTCAAAGCAGGGCACTGTATGATATCTGGCTTGTAAAACCAGTTCTCTCAAGAAGAATAAGCATAGTTATCATATGCTCAATTTAGTATGTTTGTCATCAAACTTGGGGCGGACTTATAGATCATACTACCATTCCAAAGCATCTATAGAGAGCATTTGGCAGGAATTATTCGGATAACATGCTCAAGTCAAAAGGGTGGCATGATAAAATGCTGCTGCTTTTGTTCTCTAAGATCACATATGCAGCATGTTCTCTCTTTTGTCATTGAATGGTTTTACAGGATTGTGATAGGCCATGTGAGAGCTGATAATTCTGGAAAATCTGAACATGCTTTTATGAATGGTTCTCAAGATAGTAACAGATCCCTTTGTCAAACTCTATTGAGTTTCTAACTTTCTAGACATTATATTCGCTTTAAGGTGATCGAATTGGCTTTCAAGAGTTCCTTTCAAAGATCATTCAGAACAATGTACTAGGTATTCGTTGTTTATTAGTGTGGATACAACTGGAAACTTTTGCAGTTGTGATGTCCATCTTTTCTAAGAAAGTTCTGAACAGGGTGGCCCAAAATCCCATTCTGATTATCATAATTCATGCTTTACTCTTATTTATATTGTGTTATACTCAGGATTCTATGCAGTATTTGCTCTGCCTAACCCAGAGATGATGCCTGAGGGGCATTGCATTGTCACTTTGAAAAAATGTAGCAAGAGATCTATAGACTATGATCTATTTACACTCCTGAAATATTCTGATCTGGAAGGTTGGAACATCAGAGGGATTAAACTGAGGTGAATCAAAATGAGAACCAGTTCTGCCAAGCTTGTTATATGTATCCCTGATGTATTGCACAAGTCTATATTTCGTGCTGAAAGAGTTGCAGGCACTCTTCACTTCTTGCCTTTTGTGAACCGGGAGTGTAAGGCATGAAGATTATTGTGAGGTTGGATTAATGATGGAAAGAAGTTTATCCACTCAGAAGTAAAGGAGTGTAAAAGCATACAATGAATGCAAAGTTTAAGACTGAATACTTAAGAAATCCAAGTGATTATTTATCACTGGCTAGGATGCAGAAACAAGGGCTCTCATGCTACAGAAATTTTTACATGCTCCAGTTCGGCACTCTTTGAATTTGAGGCTCTGAGGTTTTCCTGTTATAGCAACAACAGAAAAAAATAATTAAGTAGAGATGGCTTGCTAAGTCATTAAAAAGACTTTGTCTCCAAAATCCCATTGATTTCAACGCACATTGAAGTATCCCCATTCTAAAAATATTCACATCTGCAGATCTCAGAGAATGATTTGATTGTATCTGTTCCTACAAAGATCAAAGAATTGATATTGGAACTGACATATTGTATTGAATGTTTTGTTGAAATCTACGATAAGTCTGAAATTTTCTTTTGTATACTTAATACAAATCATCTCATGTGATTCCAATGCGTCTTATATTTTCTAAGTTTCTTTTGTTTGCAAATTATTGTGACTGTCATATTTTTGTTAGTGTTAATTGAAATTATTTTTATTGATTTCGAGGGCAGGTGATGAAAAATGTTAGAATGGGATTTTGTGGCAGAATATCCATCATGCTACACCATTGAGACATGATGCCCATATTTAAATTAGGTTTTTGAATTTATCGAAGAAAAACGAGAACGGGAAGATTCTGTAGTGGTTTCAATGCCAGGATGGAAAGAGTTTCTGTAACTTTATTTGTTAACTCTTTCTAGCCCTTAACCTTATTCTTACTCAATTATATTTCATGATGTGTTTCATTTTATTCTTTGTGAAGTTAATTGTTTGGTTCATAGAAGCATAAATGTGCAAAAAAGTCCCGATTAATCACGTTTTTAAAAAAATCGGCAGGCTGGGCGATTTTCTCCCCGATTTTTTTAAAAAATCTTTGACTTTTTGGTCAACAAATTTTTCCTGTTTCAAACTGCAAAATTGCAAAAAAACACGTTTAAAACCTGCAAAAAAAACACAAATAAAATGGTGCTGATTTTCATACAAAAAAAACCCATGAGACCATAGCTTGTTGCTTACTATTATGCTTTGATAGATTTTTTCCAAGCATCCATAGCTTGTTCGAAAGCACCTGTTTTAGGTTTTTAGCCATAGCAGCAAGGCAGTTAACTGTTTGATAAAATGCTTTGGTAGACATGTACGAAAAATGTGGTAGCATAGACAAGGCAGTGAACTATATGAAAAAATGCCTCAAAGAAATGTGGTCTCACAGTGACGGAATGCCATGACAATCCATGACAATCCATGGCAATTCCATCACCGTGAGACCACATTTCTTTGAGGCATTTTTTTCAAACAGTTCACTGCCTTGTCTATGCTATTGCTACTATTATGCTTTGATAGTTTTTTCCAAGCATCCGTAGCTTGTTCGAAAGCACCTGTTTTAGGCTTTTAGCCATAGCAGCAAGGCAGTGAACTGTTTGATAAAATGCTTTGGTAGACATGTATGAAAAATGTGGTAGCATAGACAAGGCAGTGAACTGTTTGAAATGTGGTAGCACCTGTTTTAGTATGGATTGTCATGGCATTCCATCACCATGAGACCACATTTTTTTGAGGCATTTTTTTCAAACAGTTCACTGCCTTGTCTATGCTATTGCTTACTATTATGCTTTGATAGTTTTTCTAAGCATCCATAGCTTGTTTGAAAGCACCTGTTTTAGGCTTTTAGCCATAGCAGCAAGGCAGCGAACTGTTTGATAAAATGCTTTGGTAGACATGTATGAAAAATGTGGTAGCATAGACAAGGCAGTGAACTGTTTGAAATGTGGTAGCACCTGTTTTAGGATGGATTGTCATGGCATTCCATCATTACGGGATTCACCTGTTTTAGGATGGATTGTCATGGCATTCCATCATCACGGGATCACATTTCTTTGAGGCATTTTTTTCAAACAGTTCACTGCCTTGTCTATGCTATTGCTTACTATTTTGTTTTGATAGTTTTTTCCAAGCATCCATAGCTTGTTCGAAAGCACCTGTTTTAGGCTTTTAGCCATAGCAGGAAGGCAGTGAACTGTTTGATAAAATGCTTTGGTTGATATGTATGAAAAATGTGGTAGCATAGACAAGGCAGTGAACTGTTTGAAAAAATGCTTCAAAGAAATGTGGTCTCATGGTGATAGAATGCCATGACAATCCATACTAAAACAGGTGCTCTCAAACGAGCTATGGATGCTTGGAAAATATCCATCAAAGTATAATAGTAAGCAATAGCATAGACAAGACAGTGAACTGTTTGAAAAAATGCCTCAAAGAAATGTGGTCTCATGGTGATGGAATGCCATGACAAGCCATAGACAAGGCAGTGAACTGTTTGAAAAAATGCCTCAAAGAAATGTGGTCTTATGGTGATGGAATGCCATGACAAGCATGCAGTTTGATTGTCAAATATGCCAAATATCGTGTGAGAGAAATGCAAGGAATGTGGCACAATATGTGATCATGAAAGTTAATGGTAGCATGATGTAATATTCTAGTAACAAAAAATATTTTTAATAAAAAAATATTGCTCCTTTAAGGTAGAGGAAAACGTACCTAGTTTGTACATGAAAAAGAGAAATGAAAGCTACCCCATAGGGAAGCTAGGTAGCATGACATTCAAGGTGATGGCAATGATCATGGAAAAATAAGGCAAGGGCCAAGGAATAGTAACAAAAAAATTATAGGTAATGAAGGCAAGGACCATGAAAGAAAATAAGGCAAGGGCCAATGAACAAAGGAAAATTTGTAGGTAACGTTGGAAGGGCCCATTGAAATGTAATGGAGAATATGATAAAAAGGATACATAAATAAATGAATAAGGGGGACTATGTTTTTGGTCAATAGGAATGAAGTTTTATGGGGACAAATACACTTTGTCCCAAATGTGTAGAGGTACAACACATAAAGAAGTGGGTACTTGAGCAAAAGGAAGTAAAAAGGAGGAAAAGGCATAAGGAAAAAAGGGTTGATGTTCATGACTTTGTGTCAAAATGCACCATTACTATTGTATTTGCAAAATTTATTATAAGGATCTCGTGTAATAGGTTCTTCAAAATAAGAGTGTGTCTTCAAGGTGTTGGGAAAGCACTGATTGTGACATCTAGTCAGAGAGGAAAATGACATATAGACCTAGATATTCAATTAAAGTCGTTGTTTTAAAAGGTGTCCACTTGAGGATTTGTATGAACTAAAGATAAATCATTTACTTCCAAATGTAAATGGGGATAGTTAAAATATTTTTCTTCATGGATGAACATAAAGTGTTCATTTTTCTTATAAGGATGCTTAATGGATTCTACAATGTTTTGAGGGAGACAACCAATATATTTCACAATGGTTCAAGAATGCCTTGTCCATGAGGACCTAAGGCTTTACGGTTTTACCTTTGTATTGATACTTTTATAAAATTTTAAAATTCCTTTTTTTTTTGTATTAATAATAAGTTGTTAAGCTAGTACATTATACCATATGCAACAGATTATAGCTGTTCATAACTTCAGCAACACTGCATCAGCCTGTATACATATTGCTGTCCCTGCTGATTTTCTTTACAAAATTACAGATTTATAAATGATCTATACCCATTACATGCTTCATTTTTACATCATGCTTTGATGATAATTACGTACATATATACCAAAAAAATGTCAAAAAGGAAGGACATAGGCTAGTTGTTATCTGCAGGCCTACTGGTGGTTTCTTCTTTTCCCCTGCCAACACCATCTTCTACTTGCCCACTGCTAGGAACAGCTTCACCAACCACAAATTGGGCATCCCCTTGCTGCTGCCTAACATGACGCTGAATCCTGTGTCTACCCTGTACCTCCACAGTCACATTGAAGTCCCTTTGGAATTCATTTATGGCTCTCGGGAAGATCTCATGTTCTGCCCCTTCCAACTGACAGGCATGCCCGCACCTGATCTCCTCTTTACTAATCCTCGCCGAACCATCTCTAATCAGATTCACAAACTTTGACAATGACACCTTGATATGTAATGACACCTGCAATGCAACAGTCAGAAAAGTGAGTCTTTTAGATGACTTAGTAAGGTACCTCCTACAGCCTTTGAATTTTTCATCATTACTTGCTTTCCAGTTGTGCCACATTATTTCAGTAGAAAGAGTTTCCTTATTATTTTTGAAGTGAAAAGGATTAAAAATATGTATCACTATGAATATCATCCTATTCTTATCCACTATCACAAACACAAGAGTTATTGATAAATCGTGTAGAATTAACATCATATCTTGTTTGTGGAATTTTATAGGGGAATAATGCCAAAAGCATTAACTTTTAGTTTATACACTCTCATCCATGTAGGTGTAAAGATAAGTGTTCCCTAATTATTTTCTTGATCATGACTAGTTTGTTGCTTATTACTTTTATCATGCACTCAAATATATTTTGCATATCGATCTATAACACAATGGGATCACTAGGCATCATCCTTTGATAAGATTTACATGAATCAAATCATCATAATTAACTTTGTAGATTTTATCTTTACATATAAAAATTAACGATCAATGGAGAATTGATGAAACTACCCTCATGACATGTATCCATGGATTCCCTAAGACAATGTTGTGCACTAGTTTACCAAGGATCGCATAATATAGAGTAATCGATGAATATCCAAGTATTAAAGTAATGTGGTTGTACCTAGGATTTCTTGACCAATATTGTCAAAACCTTTATAGTGATCTTATTTTTTTATAAATTTGATGTATTTGTGTTGATTGTACTCAATAGGTCCTTGGTACATATGGTAAGGCCTAAACCATTGTTGACTAAGGCTTGTTAAATAGTTGTTCTATCATTCCTAATATCTATATATAGTGGTAAATGATATTCAATAAATCCCATACAATCTTTGAATACCCTAAATGTATATTGAAAGGTGTCATTTTTAGTCTCATCTTCCTCATCTATTTTCACATTATTTTCTTTTTCATGTTGGGGGAAGATATTATTGTGAATTTATAAATTTTAAATTAAGGCAACAACAAATTTGTTGTCCTCATCATTAAACCCTTTAAATTGAATCATGTTATTATCAATCAAATCTTGAACCTTTTTAAGAGATGTTTTTTTTCTTTTCAATAGTATGGTTAGCTATCCTATGTAATTTACAAAATGCATTGGCATCAAAGTGTCAAGGTAGAGGGTGAGAAGTGTCTAATGGTCAAGTAAGTAGCACAGTGATCAAGTTAGCCCCTATTTTTTTTCCAATATGACATGAAGGGGCTCATTTAACTTTATAAGTTTTCTTTGCAGTTTAGGGTTAATGTTATTAACATTGGAAGCCTCGTGATATTGATCAACATGATTCACATTAGGTTAGGGCTCTTGTTTAGGTTTGTGGGTATTGTCAACACCATTCTTAAAATTGTTCTTTTATTGCAATTTGTAATTGTAAGAAGACATTGTGTGCGGTGTGCTAGAGGAACCTATGTCAATATATTTGCATTAAAGAGTTTATGTTGAATATACCCTTATGCTAACATATAAATTAGAAAAAGATGCAAAATAATTGAAAACAACTTTGTCTTAATGGTGGGGATTACGCTAATAGTGAAAAAACCCTTGCAATTCATTATCTAGTGGTTGACAATTCATATTTGCAAATAATATTTAGAATATTAAAACATAATCATTAACTCTCATGTTAGTACCCTGCTTGCATTAGAAAGTTTGTTGGATGTAATTTCTTTAAACCAAAATTGAATTGGAAGTGTTGAACAAAGGCATGGGATAGTCCTACAAAAGAATGTACATGTCCATATGGCAATGAGAAAAACCACAAGTTCATACTCTCTTAAAATTCTTGGAAATATTTTTTGTAGAAAATTATCATCATAGAAAAATCTAAACAAGTAGTATTGAAATATTGAATATGAGTTATAAGTTCTACTTTACCATTGTACAATTAAACTTGAGGCAACACAAATCCCACAAGAAAGGATAATAAAGAATATAATAAGCCAATGTATTATAAAATAATTCTTGAGAACTAGGGATTTCTTAAAGCTAGCAATCAAATTGTTGAGGTAAATTTTGACTTCACTCAACTTTTTCATGATTATTTGAAGGGAAGGTTGGGAAGATCCAATTGAGGGAGGAAGCATATGTGTACTCAATTAGTTACATGTGTAAATAGATTGAGATGGAGTGACCATGGAAGGCATAATGGGGTATGAGTAGAGGGTGGAATGACAAGTAGGTATGGAGGATATATGCGTATGGGAGGTAGAGGTGATGACAAAAGGATGAGGAGATGGTGCCAATGAGGGTAGATAAAATGGATGAAATTGTAGAAAGCAAGGTAAGATAGAGAGATGATGCCAAAGTGAAAGTGGATGAAAGGGACATAATGAGTTGATGAGTAGGAAATGTGGGGGATTAGGTTTTAGAATTAAGGACAATGGAGGATCCATGGGAGTGAGGGGAAGATCACAGGTGTAACATGCCAATTGTTCATGCAAGAAAAATTCCTAAGTTTTCACTTTCAAGTAAATAAACTATGTTTCATTCCCATTGCTATAAAAAAATTATTTTCCAAAAGAGAACAAATGAGCATAAATGACATAAGCATTGATCGCATTTCCCATAAAATATTTCACTTATTACAATTTTTCATGTTTGTATACAAAATACGTACATAGCTCAATTGAGCTTCAAGGAAATAGATATAGATGGTCCAAGAATCTCCTTTCAAATCTTGGTTGCCAACTATTGAGGGAAAGCATCACTCAAGCACTTTTCCACCAAACACAGACTCAAATGTGGTCCCTCGCACATCTGCCACACAAAGAGATTGGTGAAGTAACCTCATAACTACAACCTTCCTAAGCTTAGTGTTGTGCCCTACATAACTAGAACATGTATCCACTACAATCCTGAACTAGCATGAATAACAAGAATACAATGAATTGGCAGTGTAGCCAAAGGCAATTACACTACTTTGGCCAAAGTATTCTCACTCAGTACTTCGAGTGATAGTCATCCTATTCACATACACTACCCTAGCTCGATTTGACTTTAGGCGGTTATATTCTATGCTTAGGTAATTTCTTTCAATAGGTAATCTTAAACATCATAAATAACCTAATCGCATATCCCAATTTTCACAATGGAATCTCTACCAATAAAGCATAAACATAAGTTATCCCCTTCATTGGATATTCTAATCCCGGGTATAACATTAGAGCTTTCTAAGCCTACAAAATAACTTTGCATCAATTAATTTCATAAGCTAATTTTGTTTCATCAATCCTAGTATATAATACTATCGACAAACAATCACTCCTTATTATGGAGTATGTAAAACTCATAAGGAAAGCACAACGTTCATGATTCTTTTCCTTTCTAAATAAGTAAATAGATCATTACTCTATTTCAAGCAATCTAATGCATTTCCAAATAAAACATACAAAACATTCAATATTTCACAAAAATAGATAAATATGGAGAGATTAGCATCACATGCTTGTTAATCGCTTTAATCCAATTGAATCACTAGATCTTAAGCCGAGCTCACTCTTAAAATTAGCTATGCAACTATTCCTTCTCAAATTCCTCTTACTAATATTTCCTCACAAATATCTCTCAGCAAAGTAAGAACTTCATAATTATAAAGTAGCAGAATGGAGAATGCGTGATAATGCATATTCAAATGAGGTAAGAGTGCCTCTATTTATAACCAAAAACATCTATAGGCTAGAAACATGGCCAACGAATTGGCACTTCTTAGCTCAACTCAATCGACTCAACATGATAACCAAAATGTGGCGGAGTTCTAACTTAATACTCATCAATTTAGCACAACAAATTGACTCTTCGCATGCTGACAGCTTGTTGACCAATTCATATTTGCACATGTTTTTAAATTGGAAATTGACTTGCAGGTTTAAGAGACTTCTATTGTGTTACTGATTTCGTAATATGACACCAACAATTCACCATATTCCCTATCATTTAGCTTGCTATTTTCATAGTGGAAATAGTCAGTATTTCCAATGGCTACATTTTAACAAGGTTGACTTGGTCTTGCAAAAGCATTCAACACATATTAAATGAATCAAATTCCCTTTTAAAGCATTGATTTGTTCTCTTAGACAACACATTGAATTAACTTTGCCATCTTCACATAGTGCACAACACTTCCAATTTATTACATTTCATTCATTAGTTACATGATATGCTTATTAGATATAAGCTATGCACATTCAATGCATTATATTAATAATAATATGTGTGGTTTAATCATTTAACATTGCACTATAATATGAAGTGCTATATCAACATTATATTGGTCACATCATATATTCATTAAATCAACCATAATATATATAAAAATTTATCTAAATAATCCGTTCGATATTCAAATGAATGAGATCAAGTCATCATTTCTTATACAATATCATATGTGTATATATATTATACCTATATTAATATATACATACATATACATATATCGACGTACTCATATGGACATTCCTTTTTGTTAACACATGTATATTGACATGTGTATATATACGTATATATGCATATATCTCATATATATATACATTTGATTATTCAATCAATCTCATATATAGTTGCTATCTTATCGATAAGTATATATGCATGTGGTGTATATAAACATATATACATACATGTCTTATTGTCCATTTGACATCCCCATGCCCACGAGTAATTCATCCATGAGCATGCGTAGGTACGTCTACCTACGTATACTCATGTATGTATTAACTCACGTGTATGGGTTATCGTCGACATGCACATGTATACATATATATACATTCCATGTATATATATCTCATCGATTGAATATAGTAATATAAAGAAGAAATCACATGCACCAAGCACTTAACACAAACCAAGAATTCTTTAAAAAAAATTCAAAATCCTTCTTAATGCAAACACAACATACTAAAGGATGACTTACCAATTCCCCAAACTATGACTTGACTCAACCATTCTATAAGTGAGTTGTGTAAGCTTAGTTAGGTTACATTATAGGTTACTCGACCAAGTTCTTCTCCTAGGTGATACTTCCCCTCACTTCTTGGGGATTGACTCTATATCTGCATCCAACTTAACACATTTCCATAGTAGTCAATCGTTCATCAAAACAAGCAGCTGCATTATACATTTCATAGTTAGAATATAAAATTCAATAATCATTCATTCTAGATATCCATTTCATTATATAACATCAAATGAAATAAACATTCATTCATAATTTTCCAATGATTCAAATAAACAAAGTGCAACCATATGTATTTTCCAATTAGGATTCCAAATACATTCACATATGTAGTAATTTAACCTATTGCAGTAATAGTAAATAGGTAAACACACAACAAGGTGTAACATAATCCTTCCCTTGTGAATCATCATCCCCGATGATTTTATGTAGCAACATAAATTAATCAAAGGAAACAAACATTTTTTCTAAAGAATTTTTAAAATCATGTAAGACATGTGGAAACTTCTACTCTATTTCAGCATAATCTTCCCAAGTGGTAGAATCTTCTACATACTAGTCCCACTAAACTTTGCACAAAACCTCTCTATTATGAAAGCGAAGGTTACATGTTTTGAGCACATTGATAGGATCAATTGTTACCACTCTAGTATCCTGTACCTGTAAAGCATTCCAATCAATCACATGATTATAACCTGGTATATACTTCTTTAGGTAAGAAATGTGAAAGACGTTATGCATTTGGGCAAGAGCTGGTGGCAACACAATTCAATAAGCTATAGGATTCACTTCCTCAAGAACCTCAAAAGGACCTACATAGCACAAAGCTAGTTTGGACGACTTTCCAAACTTGATGGAACTCTTATGAGGCTTAACCCTTAACAACACCTTATCACCCACTACAAAAATTTTGGGTATTCCCTTAGCGTTTGCATAGCTTTTCTGCCTATCATTGGCTTCAACTAACCTTTGTTTAACAGTTCTAGCCCGTTCCTCCATTTCAACCAGCATCTTTGGCCCAAGACTCACCCTATCCTCAAGTTTATCCCAACTTATAGGAGTTCAACACTTTCGGCCATACAATGCTTCGAAAGGAGCCATCTTAATTGCAAAATGATAGGAATTTTTATACACAAATTCCACTAAAGGCAAGTAATATTCCCACTTGTATTGCTGACCCATGCAATACATTCTTAGTAGGTCTTCGAGTATTTTATTCACCCTTTCAATTTGTCCATTCATTTCTGGATGATATGTTGAACTTATATTTAGTTGAGTCCCAAGTGCAAAAAAAAAGGTTTTCCAAAACCTTGAGGTCACATGTGCATCCCTATCCGAGATAATCTTCTTAGGAATATCATGCAATATAAACACCTCTTGAATGAATTTTCAAGCTATAACAAAACCTCCATCAATTAAATTCCTAGGTATGAAATGTGCTACCTTAGTAAGCTTGTCCATAACCACTAGAATAACATTATGCTCATTCCTTGACATGAGTAATCCTTGCACAAATTCCATACTAATGACTTGCCACTTACTCTCTAGAATATCATGTGGATATAATAGGTCTACAGGATGATCACGTTTAGTTTTCACCCTTTGACATTCTAAGCATCTAGCTAGCCACAACTCTAGTAGCATCCCCTTTCATCCCTTTCCAAAAATATAATGGATCACATCGGCCAACATTTTTGTCATGCCAGGATGTCTAGACTATGGTGCTTCATGAACTTCTTTCCATACAAAATTTCTTAACTCCCTAGAGTTAGTCACATACATTCTTCCCTTATACCTTAGCAATCCATTGGGTTCAAAGTGAAATCCCTCATACCTTGCATCTTGTGGATTTCTTGTGAGTGATTTCTTAACTTGCTCATAGTACTCATCCTCCTTGCATTTCTGCAACACTTGGCCTTTAAAGTCGGTTTGAATTGTCACTATTGAGGAAATATGTCTTCTACAGCTTAAGGCATCGGCAACCCAATTTTCCTTTCCCTTGATGTAGCTAACATTAAAGTCATAATCAGATATCAACTCCAACCATCTTCTTTTCCATGCATTTATATTAGGTTGGGTAAATAGATATTTCAAACTGTGATGATAAATTTTCATCTCAAAAGGCTTTCCCAACAAGTAATGCCTCCACATCTGTAATGCATGAACCACTGCTGCTAACTCTAAATCATGTGTGCATAGTTTTGTTCATAGGGTTTCAGCTTCCTTGAATCATAGGCTATTAATTTCTCTTCTTGCATCAAGACTCCACCTAAGCCTTCTCTTGATGCATATGTGATAACAGTGAAGTTACCATCAGGATCCGGTACCTTCAAAATTGGAGCAGTAGTCAACTTCTCCTTGAGTAGATCAAAGGTACTTGGAATTTTTTTGTCCACTCAAACTTTTTCCCTTTCCTTTGCAAAGAAGTAATAGGAAAGGCTATTTTGGAAAAGTTTGCAACAAATTTCCGATACTATCCTGCCAAACCCATAAAACTTCTTACCTCAAGTACATTTTTGGGCACTGGCCATTCTAGCACTGCCTTGATTTTGGCTGAATCAATTGAAATACCATCAGCTAAAATCATGTGTCCAAGGTATTGCACTTTTTTTTGAAAGAAGGTACATTTAGATAGTTTTGTAAACAAATTATGTTCTCTCAGTCGTTGAAGAACTATCTCTAAATGCTTGCAATGATCCTCCACATTCTTGGAAAAAAATAGGATATCATCCAAGAAAACCAAAATGAACTTATCTAGGCAATCCCTAAATACGTTGTTCATTAGGTTCATAAATGTTGCTGACACATTAGTAAGTATGAATGATAGGACTGTAAAATCATAATGCATGTATCTAGTTCTGAAGGCAACCTTAAAAATGTCATCTTTGATGCTCAATTGGTGGTATCCTGATCATAGATCAATCTTAGAAAACAAAACAACTCCCTGCATTTGATAAAAAAAAGGTCATCAATGTGTGGCGATGGATACTTGTTCTTTATCGTAGCTTTTTTAAGCATCCATTAATCTATACACAAGTGTAGTGTACCATCCTTCTTCTTCACAAAGATTACTGGCACTCCCTAGGGTGAAACATTGGGTCTTATCAATCCTTTGGATAACAATTCATTTAATTGTGCCTTAAGCTCCATTAACTTAGTTGTTGTCATCCGGTAAGGCACTTTGGAAATAGGTTCCAATCTAGACACTAGATATTAATGGAGAAATCGAATATCCTCTTAGGTGGTAATCCAAGTAGTTCTTCTTGAAACACATTTGCAAACTTTCGTAAGATAGGATATTTTTCCATATCTGTCTCTCCAGTTTCCATCATTTCACCGT
This sequence comes from Sequoia sempervirens, assembly GCA_007258455.2. NCBI lineage: Eukaryota > Viridiplantae > Streptophyta > Pinopsida > Cupressales > Cupressaceae > Sequoia > Sequoia sempervirens. Next base: position 166,643,696 of record VDFB02000017.1, read on the forward strand.
CTTCTACCTCTTGGTGATCCTGTGGCCCATAGTAGACAATGTCATCTTAAGAAATGAATTCCTTAAATTCCTCAAGCTTTTCCATCTTTACTACAAAGAGCTTGCATCCTTTCTTCTTGGCCCTATGCAATTGCATGGCAGAGATTTGATGCAACTTGATTTCCCTAGGTGTCCCTTGAAACATTACCTGGTTACCTAGATCATCCAAGCACTCTACAGTTTTGGAATGAAATTTTACCTTGGCTCTATGCTTCCAAAGCTTGTTCATTCCTAGGATGACATCATGGGATCTTAAGGGTGCTACTGGAACTGATGAAAATGTGGGATATATGGTGATTAAGTGCTATCACACCCACTTTTTAGGATTCCACTCAAGGATAACCCTAGAGATCTCAATGCAAAAGAGATCTTGCAATAGGGTTATCCTAAAGACTAAATATGATCTAATGAGGGGTTCCCCACCAAGTTTAAACTTGGAAAAGACAATGAAATGCAAAACCCTAATTGAATGCAACCTAACACTAAATGACCTAGAAAAGTGAACAATATAACACAAAAAAATGTAAAACAGAAAATGTGCACTTGGGAATGCAGAGAATGTTGAATGGAGATCTGGAACACTGAAAAATATACTTTTACTATTGACTAGAACTCATTCACCAAGTTGGGTGAATCAGTCTAGTTTCTGGGAAACTGTGCAGGAACAAGAATATGCCAGAAGGGTATCCAAATCTGCATAATCCTAAAAACTGGCAGGAACTGGGACTCATTTTCCAAAAGTGGTGAATCAGTCTAGTTGGTCTATTCTGCAACTTCCAAAGCTAATTTTTCTCTTCTTTGTCTGCTTTTTCCTTCCTATCTAGTTTCTGGATCCGAATCTCCACTTTGCAACTTGTAGGTCTTCTCAAATGTTCTCCAAGGCTTGATGACAACTTTGACAACTTTAGATGATTAACAACTTTTCTCCAATCTTGCTCCTTATGAAATATGTAACCTAAACCTACAAATCACATGCAAAGGAGAGGGAAAAATGTTGTTGAGTTAGTGGATAGGGGTTTGCCTTGGTCAAACCCCATTTTGGAAATCAATACTTGAAATGAAAGCAAATATGAATGGATAATGATGAATGAACAAAATACAATGTTGCAACTCACCAAACCCTAGCAATAAGGTGCTGCAAATATGCTTGAAATGGCTGCAATGGATGTGGTTCTTGACTCTTGCTTGAATGAAGTTGATCTTGCATGAAACACTTGCTTGAATCATAAACCCTACATCACAATTTTTAGCACAATAACAAACATGATACATTAAATATTTGACATGATGATTGACACTTGAATGCTACTAAAAAATGCTTGATAATCTGCCCTTGGATGTTCTTGAATGCTCTTGTGAAAGCTTGAATGCTAGGTGAGAATATGAGTGGAATAAACTTGTATTTATACTCAATTATGCAAGAATTCCCAAAATTACAACACTACAAGCCGACATCAGATCTAGGAGAATAAAATCCAGCCAAAAATTTGAATTAAATTTGATTTTGGGCCACACGTGACTCATTCACCCAAGGTGGCGAATGAGTCCCATCAAGCATAATGTATGGGACCAAATACCAAAAGTGCTTAGAAATGTGTGAAAACTAGTTCGGGGCCAAAAGATCTAGGTGGGACCCATTTTCCCAAGGTGGCGAATGAGTCCTAGATCACCAAATCTGGGCTACACAAGCTAGAAACACCTCAATTATGATTGGTCAATGATTGGTGTTGGGATTATCCTAAAAAAGATGCAATAAATGAGGCTTGTGGATGCAAAATATGGCCAATTAAAGCATGAGAAATCCCAATTATTAATGGAAAGCCTAGAGAAATGTGAAAGTGTGTTACAACACTTTACAACACTCCAAATAAGGCCAGATTAAGGTTGATTTTGATTAAAAATAGGTTTATTAAGTTTAATTATTTGATAAAACACTAGAAAAGTGTGAAAGTGTGTTACAACACTTTAGCAAGGTTCCATTAGAATCCATTAGTTCACAAGGATCCAAGACTTAATGTGAATGTGTCAACCACATTTCAACACTAAATCGAGGAAACAATAAGCCAAACTCACAAGGAGGGCCCAAACAAGCTAGAAAAAGTAGAAGGGTTACTTTTTCAGTACATTTAGCCCCCACTTTAGTGAGAGGATGAACTTGCTTCAAACTCACACTAAAGTAGACCAACACACATCAAGAGGGGTCCAAGTGTTCCAATGCCAATAATATGAGATAATGATCAAGAGGGGTGATCAAGCCCCCTTGATCAAGATCCCATGGCAAACCAACATAGGCACAAAAGAACACACATGAACATGATATAAAGAGCAAAAAAAATGCACAAGCATACACTATCAAAGATGAAAGAGATTTAAAAGGTAAAAGATGAAAAATTTAAATCAAGCTTCGACCATTTGTCCATCACAATGTGGATCAGATCTTGGTTGTTTGTCCGAAAAAAGCATACTCACTTTGTGGCAACGAAACTCCTGGCTTTCCGCTGGGTGGGAAGTCCAAAAAGGTGAGAAATATACACTCATGGCTGGTATGTACTCACACACACACAAGTGGCTATGGGGAAAGTCATGCCTCAATCGGGCTTCCCGCTCAAACCATACCAAAGTTATACCCCCTAATAACTTTAATAAGGTGCCACGCAAAAGGCTGATTTTCAAACTTCATGAGACCAACAAAAATTTGTATGCTTGGAGCTCATGAACAAACATGATGGCTCTATAGGCATGCAAGTTGTGTTATGCAAGGTGTCCATATAACTAAAAATGAAAAATAGGAAATGTTCAAAGGAGTCTTGCTTAGTTTATGTGAGGTCTTTAACTTAGGGAACATTGTGCCTAATGTCTCCAAGAGATGACCAATCAAAGAATAGAAAATTTACAACTTAGGGGATGTAGTGTGTCACATCAAGCCACTACGAGGAATGTAATATGCTAAGAGAGATCACACTCTTGAGGGACATCACATCCAATGTCGCCCAAAAAGTGACAAACGCATCGTATGAAGTAAGAAAACTACACCATGAACCATGAAAAGAAAAATGCAAAAGAATAATGCCAAGGTATGCCCCCACTTTAAAGGAATTGATAAACACCATGAAAAATTAATTTAAAGTAGCAAATAAAAAATGCAAACAATAAAGAAGACATGAGAGCCAACTTGGAAAGCCCTATGCCAAGTCATATGTTTCCAAGTAAAGTTGCGTCATGTAAGAGAAAAGGAAAAGAGAGGGGTTGCCTCAAAATGAAAACATAAACACATAAGGGATCAAATATGGATTTGGGGTCAGGTGATGTTCTTGCTACAATGTTTTTAGAGAGCTCAAAACTGTCATCATCCCCAAATACACATAGAAATGGAATAATGACACAAAGAGAGCAAAAACAAAGAAAAATATTTTGGGTCAACATGGAAGAGACATGAATGTCTTGACGACTTGCATCATCCCCAAAAGGGAAAAACAAGAAAAAATGAAAAAGAGAAAAAGAAAAGGCAAAGGAAAAATCCTTTTGGGTTAGCATGGAGGAGACATGATTGTTTCGACACCTTGTGTCATCCACAAAAGGAAAACACAAGACAAAGAAAAGAGATAAAGAAACGCAAAGGAAAATATTTTGGGTCAACATGGAAGAGACATGAATTTATCGATGCCTTGCATCATTTCCAAGAGGAAAACACAAGATAAAAATAAAAATAAAAGGTAAAGACCAATGAAAAGGAAAAAGCCTACGACATGTAGAAGAATGAAGGTACAAATAGAGGAATGTCACAAAGAGAGAGAGAACATCAAACAAAACATCACGAGGGATCACATCATGCACATGCAATCACATAAAAGAAAATGAAAAAGAAATAATGCCAAAGACTAGTAAGGCACATGTGAGTCAACCTAAATTACGTCATTTTCCTCCCAATCTTAGTATTTATAAGTGAAAAGTGGATAATGAACCTAAGGGACAACAAAAAATGCATTACTAGGACAAGGCTATCTGCTTTTTTCCCCCACTGAGTGTGAGACAAGAATGATCCGAGGTAAGTGATGGGAAAGGTCATGCAATAGTGAGAATAGAATGTTCTACCACTATTACATGACAAGGGATGGAGAAATATTAGGCTATGTAATCACTGAATGGAAATCATTGCCATCAAAGTGAAAGTTTTTCAATATTAACTTGAATGCATGACACTCATCAATATTGTGTTTGAGAGTTTTGTGGCATCGACAATATGGAACTTTGGCATCTTTAGGATGTAACACTAGTCTATCTTTCATTGGTGGTAATGTTATTAGTTCTTTGTTGAGAAGGAGTTGTAGTTTCCTCTCACTTTCAAGTGGTAGACAAGGAAACTTTAGCTTTTGTAATTTTTAGGGCCTCTTGCATTTGCAAGATTCACCAACTTCCCGAATTGAATGTTGAGGAGGAGGAACTAAGGTGGTCATCTCATACTTGTCATTGTTATGAGTCATTGGCTATTCTTGAGGGAGAAGAACATTCATATCGGGAGGGGAATCGAAGATCACCGTACCATCACTACAAAGCCTTATGTATTCTTTAGGAACACTTATTTTGTGAGAGGGATCTTGATATCCTAACCCCTTTGTGTTTACATTAGTTGGTATTTTCTCTAGGATTTGATGGATTCCATGTTCACGTGTTGTATCATATCCTTGTTTACTCAAGATTGTGAATCCTTTTCCATATATGTTTCTTCGAGATTGATGGGAGTTTTTGTTTCTTTGTTGTAATAAAATGGTTAGTGTTGGCTCGTTTAGAGGAACTAGGTTCACCTATTGTAGGGAACTTAGGTTCAAATTTTGTTTCAGGATGTAAGTAACGAAACATATCAAGTGGTGGTATCATAGGAGGACTTGGTTGTTTCATGGATGGATAAAAGGATGTATTATCTTCAAGGTTGTTAAGACAATCATTTAGGAACTTATTCATGATGCCATCATCTTCTCCAATGATGTCAACATCATGAGGAGGACATGCATTAGTAGTTGAGTGAGTATGAGTGAGTTCAATTTCGTTAGGATCATTTCCAAAAGCACAACTTGACACATCCACTAAGGACTTTAATGAAATCCAAAGCTTACTAAAGCACATATTCATGATGCAAATTTCAGATTCTAAAGTATGCAACAATGTGAAATGAAATGTTCTAGGTGCACAAAATGACGTAATTTAAACTAGATGAAATGAATTGGATGAAACCAAAAATTTGTAAACTAAAACATAAAGGTAATAACAACAAACAAAAACTTAGAAATTAAACTTTAAATGCCAAAAAATGCAGTGCATTATGTCAGAGGGATTGATTAGCTCAGGGTGGTGAATGAGTCTCAGTGATGATTTTTTTGAAAATTTTCATAATTTTTTTAATTGGATTTTATGCTTTTTATGTTTTAAGATGTATATTTGAGATGCAAATGCAGATTTTGAATGATTTTCAATGAAATTAGATGCAAAAATGAAAGCTATATGAGTTTTCACTAATGCAAAATTTGAAACCCTAGAATGCAAATTAACCAATGCAAATCCTAATGCAACGTTAATGCAAGCCAAATCTAGGATGAAAATGCACTTCAAATCAAAATTATGATGTCCTAAATGTAGGTTCACCAAAATGGAGCCGATGAAAATGGGGGATATATATGTTGATTAAGTGCTATCACACCCACTTTCTAGGATTCCACTCAATGATAACCCTAGAGATCTCAATGCAAAAGAGATATTGCAATAGGGATGTCCTAAAGACTGAATATGATCTAATGAGGGGTTCACCACCAAGTTTAAACTTGGAAAAGATAATGAAATGAAAAACAGAAAGTGTGCACCTAGGAATCTAGAGAAGGCTGAATGGAGATCTGGAACATTGAAAAATATGCTTTTACTGTTGATTGGGACTCATTCGCCAAGCTAGGTGAATGAGTCTAGTTTTTGGGAAATTGTGCAGGAACAAGAATCTACCAAAAGGGTATCCAAATCCACAAAATCATGAAAACTGGTAGGAACTAGGACTCACTCACCAGAAGTGGTGAATCAGTCTAGTTGGGATTTTTTGCAACTTCCAAAGCTGATTTGCTCCTATTTGTCTGCTCTATCCTTCCCAACTATTTTGTGGATCCAAATATTTGATTTGTAACATGTAGGTCTTCTCTAATGTTCTCCAAGGCTTGATGACAACTTTGACAAATTTAGATGATTAACAAATTTTCTCCAATCTTTCTCCTTATGAAATATGCAACCTACAATTGTTGGGTTAGTGGATGGGGGTTTGCCTTGGTCAAACCCTGTTTTGGAAATCAATCCTTGAAATGAAAGCAAATATGAATGGATAATGATGAATGGGAAAAATACAATGTTGAAATTCACCAAACCCTAGCAATAAGGTGCTGCAAATATGCTTGAAATGGATGCAATGGATGTGGTTCTTGACTCTTGCTTGAATGAAGTTGATCTTGCATGAAACACTTGCTTGAATCATAAACACTACATCACAATTGTTAGCAATATAAAAAACATGATACGCGAAATCTTTGACATGATGATTGACACTTGAATGCTACTAAAAAATGCTTGATAATCCACCCTTGGATATTCTTGAATGCTCTTGTGAATGCTTGAATGCTAGGTGAGAATATGAGTGAAATAACCTTGTATTTATACTCAATTATGCAAGAATTCCCGAAATTACAACACTACAAGCCGACATCAGATCTAGGAGAATAAAATCCTGCCATAAATTTGAATTAAATTTAATTTTGGGCCACACGGGACTCATTCACCCAAGGTGGCGAATGAGTCCCATTAGGCATAATGTATGGGACCAAATACCAATAGTGCTTAGAAATGTGTGAAAACTGGTTTGGGCCCAAAAGATCTAGGTGGGACCCATTCACCCAAGGTGGCGACTGAGTCCTAGATCACCAAATTTGGGCCACACAAGCCAAAAACACCTGAATTATGATTGGTGTCAGGATTATCCTCAAAAGGATGCAATAAATAGGGCTTGTGGATGCAAAATAGGGCCAATTAAAGCATGAGAAAGCCCAATTATTAATGATAAGCCTAGAGAAATGTGAAAGTGTGTTACAACACCTTACAACACTCTAAATTAGGCCAGATTAAGGTTGATTTTGATTAAAAATAGGTTTATTAAGTTTAATTATTTGATAAAACACTAGAAAAGTGTGAAAGTGTGTTACAACACTTCACAACACTTTAGCAAGGTGCCATTAGAATCCATTATTTCACAAGGTCCCAAGACTTAATGTGAATGTGTCAACCACATTTCAACACTAAATCGAGGCAAAATTAAGCCAGACCCACAAGGAGGGCTCAAACAAGCTAGAAAATGTAGAAGGGTCACTTTTTCAACAACTCCAGCTACATATAGGTTTACCGCCATAGAGAAACAAGGAAGTTCAATCCTAGCTTCAAACAAGCATTGTTCCACCATTGCCCTTGTCTAGTTTGCATATTCTACAACCCATGACTTTTCCATATAACCAACTTTCCTAGATATTTAGTTTGCTATTCTAGGTGAAACAAAGTTTTCAGTAGCTCTAGTATCTATAAGTATGAAAATAAGAAAACCAAATAATATACCTGAAGTCTCTACTTGAGTAATTTGATACTCCACTTGTCGATCATCCAAGGTGGCACGAATCTTCTACTAGAATTCCATTTGCTAGGAAGGAAGTGGGTTTCCATGAATTTGTGACCTAGCAAGCTTATTGAGACTATATAGAAAAATAGTCTCCACCATATATGAAGCATCCCATTGCTAGTCGTTTCTTCCTTGCAGATTCACTAGATCTACTAGCATTACCTCCAACACTGTTGACATTACTGTTGATGGCAATTTTGGCACCACAACAATGCAAGCAGAATATTGCTATTTTGCTTCTCCTAAAAGAGAAAGGAAACACATGGATGCCTTAGCTCCCAAGGTCTTTGTAGTTGGGTCTCAACTGTGCTGATGTTACTCAGTGGTCAATGCAACAGTAATATTCAAGGGGCCTACTGGTGTTGAGCTTCTGGATTGTTCTATGGTCAAGCATGAAATAAAACCTACTCTAACATGGGTTTTTAAAGAAATATAAAAAGATAAGTCAGAGTTTTGAAACAGAAAAGAACAAAAGTTCATCCAACCTTAACCAAACTTGTTAACTTCAAGGAATTTGTAAACCAAAACTGCAGAACAAAGTAAACTTGTGATTGACACACAACCTCTTTCATTCTCAGTGCTAATTTGCATAACAAATTTTTTTAGCTACCATTTAAATAAAACACAAATAACATTTCATTCCTTGGAGAGTTCACAAATCACATGATCAATTAAGACAAATATCATTTAGGAACACAACATGAATTAGATTAAACTCTGATTGCTTCTACTGTCAATAAAACAGATAAGCAATATTTACAAAGCTGGCACAATCACTAGTGTACAAAGAATCTGCAGCTCTAGATTGTTTCCAACTACACTAAGAGAACTTAGAAAATACATTACATTATGTACTGAAATCTAACTGCTAACCAAGAAGACAAAAAGAAGCTCTTATCACTGAGAATCAAGATGCAACTCTATCTCCTTCTGTTAACTAACTAATTCCTAATAGTTCTTAGTCTAAAAGTTCTCTAATCCTATAAGCTCTAATCTAGAAGTACTAACAATAAAAGTTCTAACCTTTACAAAGAGGCAAGAATGCCTTATATACAGAATGTACAAGAAAGGATGCGTTGTCCCCTGCACTAGGGTTTACAAAATATATGCATCCTATAGGAGAGTCGGCTCTCAGATCTTTTGAAGAAAATCAGTTGTGCATTCAATGTGAATCCTCGTTGTCCATGCTGATGAAGGATTTCTACTCACAGGATAAGCCTTTTTAGATCTTTTGACAACTGCATCATTAACTCTAGCATCTTCGTGTCCACTTTTGAAATCCCTCGCAGAGTCGCCTTGAATGCTTCAAGCTATCCCACCATTAATACTAACTGCCTCTATCAGCAGTGGTCGCCACAGGTGCCCCTCAGAGTCATGGTTTCTTATGTCACTCAGCTTCCTTTCTGTTCTGGAGTCCTCTGTTCGTTGACCACCTTCTGGAAGCACCATCGAGCCGCCTTGCAGATCTAAACATCGTTGCCTAAACAGATTCATTGTCAACTGTTCTCAAAAAGAGTCCATTCGGTCACACTCTGTAAGTCCCCTCCACAGGGGCGGTCAATCAATCAAAGGTCCCTCTCAGCTCCCTCTGATTGGATGATCAGCTGCCACGCTAGATTCTGAGTAGTCAAGAGTGGTCTGACCTAAATCGCAGGTCGGTGAGACACCATCGATGTCTCCCCGATGCGATTTTCGTTTTACAACAGGCATCGGCGTAGCCTAGGTCAATCGGTGAGACGTCACGGCGGGCTTCAAAAGTCACATCGAGCTCACAAAACCTATCGGCGAGACTGCATGCTTTCGGCAAGACATCTCGGCGAACCTCAGGATCCCATGGCGATTTCATTTTCATGTCGGCAAGAGTTTCAACGAACTCCTTTTCATTCTTTCCAAGCCTACTTTGCATCAGGAAAACCCTATTGGGTCAGCAGGATGTCATGCCGAGCTTTTGTTTTCTATTGGGGAGACCTCATGGTTTCGGGGAGACCTTATCCCGAATCCCCTTTCTTCTTACCGAGCCCTCCCTTGTCTGTCTTTGGCGTGACCTTCGCTCTTCGCCAAGACCTTGTGGCGAAAGCATGACCCTTTGTCAATGCCTCTTCATTGTAACATCCCTTTGTCGGGAAGACATCCCATAGATACCCGATATCTTGGCGAAAGCTTTACTAGTCATCCCATTGTCACTGTGACATACCGGTTTTCTCGCCGAAGACCACCATTGGAATCCCCTAGCACTATATCGGTGTGACCATCCATGGTCGGGGAGACCTTATGGTGAAGCCACTTCATTTTTCCGATATGCAGACCCTTCCCCGTTGACAAGACTCCCGGCATTCGGTGAGAGTACATATCGAAGGGAACAACTCACGCCGAAGTGTTAGACCCATTTTTTCTTAGTCGGTGAGACCTTGGGGATTCACCGAGACATCTCGGCGAAGAGAGAACATTTTGCCAACAGTGTATGCCTTTTGCCACCGGTTGGTGAGACCCGAAGATCTCACCGAGACTTCTCTCCAAAGGAAACCCCTCATACCAATAGGAAAATCATATCGCCGGGACGATGACCCTTGTCTTGCCGATGGATCCTGCATATGATTTTTGATCGCTGTGACATCTTTGGGGTCTTGCTAATAGGAAATATAAACGTAGATTTGAACCAAACGAACCATAGGTCAGGGAGACCATGATAACTATACGTTGATAAGATGCACCATGGGGAGTATTCTGATTCTTTGGCTTTCGAACAGTCAGAGCTGAGCCACCAATCGGTAAGAGCCTAGAAAAGTCTTGCTGACCTTTACCTTAGCTGATTTTTTAGGACCAACTGGATTGAGGCATGACTTTCAACTGAGCTCTTCCAGCAAATACCATCTAGCGTAGGATTTAATCTTGCATTCAATAAAGAAAACTACAGTGAACATCACACAAACATAAGTTAAATAATCAAGATCATCATTGAAATGAATCCTATGTCAATAAGGTGTCATTAAAACTTCGAACAAAAATGATCATACAAACAGTTCGGGTTTTAGGTCGACCCGCGGAATCCAAGCCAGGGAGGAACTTCAGAGAATTCTGAGTCAGGCGGATTCCAGTGGAATGAACATGAAAAAACCCATTAGAGACCTAATCTGATCATTATCAATCAAAGAACAATATGCGAGATCTCAAAATAGCATCAATAAATCAAAAAATGCATCATCATTTACTAACTTCCTGCTACCCCATACTTCTTCACATTTCAACAGAATTCGGGGAAATCCGCACAGGATGAATTTATGCGAAGGAGAAGACATTCTAGAAAACCCAGAAAAAACAGGGAACGATGAATTTTGGGAAAATCTGGAGGAGAAAGAAATCCACGAAGAAGGTATATCTCCTCGGAGGCCTCGGGAATTTTGAGAAAATCTGATCCACGCGAAATTCTACGAAGACCAAAAACCTCTGAACAACAGCGTTTGGCCGAAGCTCAAGCGAGATCCGGGAAAATCTGGGGAGAAAGAAATCCGCGAAAATCTGCCTGACTCGGATTTCCACGAAGGAGAAGACAAAATCGGGAAAATCCGGTCCACGCGGAATTCCGTGAGGACCACAAATCCCCGAACAACAGCGCCTAGCCAGAGTTCGAGCGAGATCTGGGAAAATTCAGATTGGGTGGAAAATCTTGAACTCAGGAGAAAACCCGAATTCCAACTGAGGTAGAACAAAAAATGAACTGAAAACACACCACCCTCCTTAAAGCTGGTAGAGGTAGAAACAAGTCGGGATGGGGACGAGAGAAAAAATGGATAAAGCAGAATCGGGACCGGAACCAAACCCGAACCAAAAAAAATTTCAAGTTTTGGGTTCGGATTCTGTTCCGAGCCAGCCTCCGACATCATCCGAAAAGAGAAAGAAAGGACAAGGGAAAGAAAGAGAGAAAGGAGGGAAAACCCCATGACAAAAAAAAGAAGAAAAGGAAAATGAAAGGAAGAAACACGCAGAATCAGGATCGAAATGGAACCCGAACCAAAAACTTGAAAAAGTTTCAAGGTTTGGTTCCCGTTCTGGTTCCGAGTTCGCCAAACACAAAGAAAAAAGGCGTGCCAGGCGGAAACACCCAAGGAACAGGAGACAAAAACCAACAAAGACCAACGAAGAGAGAAAAGGCGGGGTCGGACCCGGGATGAGACCCGAAGCAAGTTCAACACCCCGAATCGGACCGAGACCCAACTCCGCGAAAGAACAAAGGAAGAAGACAAAGAACAGTCAGAACTGAAACCAGGAATGGAACAAAACTAGAACCTAGAAGGAATTTCCAAGTCCGGTATTGGTTCCAGTTCTGCCTCCAACAGAATTCCAAAAAAAAGAAAACACCTAAGGTAGAAAACCAAAGGCCAAAAGGGAAAAGACAAAGGGGGACCCATTTTGTTCCAGAATGAAATGGGGTGGTTATGCAAGGCATAACAATTACTATCATTGAAATTATTCCTTTTGTGTTCCCTCCTTGATTCTTTTCCACTATTTCAGGGCCCCTTATCTCCTTGCTTCTAAGAATCTTGCACTCCATAAAAATTCTTTGGAGTCAGTTTAAATTGGGCTCCTTTGGACTTCTTATGGTTTCTAAACTCTTGGAAAATGGAGATGGCTTTGAGCTTCTACTTTTGCTTAACAACCTTCTCATAAACTAGCTCCATAGTGGCTAGACCATGCACATCTACTTCGCCACCAATCTAGCTATTAAGCCCCATAATAAATTTCCTAATGTGGAAATGTTCATCCTTCTGATACATTGGTACATAACATAACAAACGGGTGAAATTTTCCTAGTACTCATTTATTGACATCTCTCCCTATCTTAGGCTTTGAAAATCAGTGAGTTTTTGGTTGTAAAAGAGTTGGGGTAGCCATCTTTTTTGAAATATTTCTACAAGATCGTTCCATGTAAGTTTCAAATAATTAATCCCTAATTCCATTTTCTTGTTCATCCACGAGTTAGAGGCTTCTCTCGCTAATTGGTAAGCTCCCCATATAGCTTTCATGATCTCAGAATAATTCCTGATCTCAAAATATTTTTCCATGTAAATTAACCATGCCTTAGCTTCTTCCCCGCTGGTGCTACCTTTAAATTTTTGTGGGGTTATTTTCCTCATGTCCCTAGAAAGTTCAGTTGCCAAACATTTCCTACTAGTTCCTTTAGATTGGGAGTGTGATTTCTCATTCTCATGTTCATGGGTTTGAATATGATCATGAGAATTCTCTCCCTCATCTTCATTGATAGGGAATTCTTCATTAATCAAAACTTCTTGTCCTACTCTATCTTTTTCCCTTACTTCTTGCTCAAGATTCCCCAACCTTGCATTAGTTTTGTAAATGATAGCCAAAATTTGGTCCAACTTGGCTTCAACACCCTCTAGTCCTTGTCCGACTTTTTGGCTCCCTCTAGGATTAGTCCTTGTTCTCACTATCCTTTGCAAGAAAAGGGTTATAATTGAAGGTTCATCTAAGTTATTAGATTCAATCATGTTCTTACTATCTAATGGAAAACATTTAAATGAGCATTCATTCACAGATAAAATAAATTTCACATAAGATTTGAGCACAAGATTTTGGTAAGCACATGATTTTATTTATTCAAAAGGATCTCAATATCCTTTTAATTTACATAGAATGACTATTCAAATAGTCAAGTGGAGAGTATCCCTCAGATTCACTCTCTAACACATAACTCAACAGGGTATACCCCTCAAATGTTTTGTTCATCTCTCATTTTCTCATATCTATCCCAAAAGGGGTAGTAACCTTCAGATTGATCTTCCGATACATAGTTACGGGGAACATAACCCTCTGATTCATTACTTGAGGAAATTACAATCACTTCCATTAACGAAAGAACTCAAGGGTCCCTAAATATTAAGGTAGGACTTAAATGCTACATTCTGAGGGCATATCACTGGAAAGTGACAAGGAGTCAGACTTTGCTGGTGAGATTGGAGGTAAGTAGTTGAAATTGGCCTCCTCCTTCATCCTTTTCTTTACTTCACTAATCTGAGGAAGGGTGTGATGGATAGTTAGTATCGCTTAACGAGATCCAACATTTTCATAGTTGGTTCCCTCTATCGTACGAACAATGTCCTATTTTTCCTTCTTGGCTTTTAGGTAGCGCTCATTCTCGATTACTAACTTTCTTGCAGTTAACTTGAGATGCACCATCCTGGCACAAGAATTTCTAGAAATTAGTTTCATTCAATGTTGGATGGAAAGTATGGCAAGCACACATGTTCCAGAGCTAAACCTAGTAGCTTTGATACCACATGTAACATGCCAATTGTTCATGCAAGAAAATTTCCTAAGTTTTCACTTTCAAGTAAATAAACTATGTTTCATTCTCATTGCTATAAAAAAATTCTTTTACAAAAGAGAAAAAAATGAGCATAAATGGCATAAGCATTGATTTCATTCCCCATAAAATACTTCACTTATTACAATTTTCCATGTTTGCATACAAAATACATACATAGTTCAACCAAGCTTCAAGGCAATAGATATAGATGGTCTAGGAATTTCCTTTCAAATCTTGGTCGCCAGTTGTTGAGGGGAAGCATCATTCAAGTGCTTTTCCACCAACCAAAAACTCAAATGCGGTCCTCCGCACATTTGGCACATATGGCAAGATGTCCCTACCCTTTAACGAAGATATTGGTGAAGTAACCTCATACCTACAACCTTCCTGAGCTTAGTGTTGTGCCCTACATAACTAGAACTTGTATCCACTACAATCCTAAACTAGCATGCATAAAAGGAACACAGTGAATTGACAATGCAACCAAAGGAAATTACACTACTTTGGCCAAAGTATTCTCACTCAGTACTTCAAGTGACAGTAATCCTATTCACATACACTACCATAGCTCAATTTGAATTTAGGCAATTATATTATATGCTTAGGTAATTTCCTTCCATAGGTAATCTTAAACCTTAGAAATAACCTATTCCCATATCCCAATTCACAATGGTATCTCTAACAATAAAGCATAAACATAAGTTATCCCCTTCATTAGATATTCTAATCCTAGGTATAACATTAGAGCTTTCTAAGGCTACAAAATAACTAAGTTGCATCAATTAACTTCATAAGCTTATTTTGTTTCATCAATCCTAGTATATAATGCTATCAACAAATAATCACTCCTTATTATGGAGTATGGAAAACACTCATAAGGAAATCATGTAACATTCATGATTCTTTTCCTTTCTAAATAAGCAAATAGATCATTACTCTATTTCAAGAAATCTAATGTATTTCCAAATAAAACATACAAGACATTCAATCTTTCACAAAAATAGATAAATATGGAGAGATTAGTATCACATGCCTATTAATCGCTTTAATCTAATTGACTCACTAGATCTTAAGCTGAGCTCACTCTTAAAATCAGCTTTACAACTATTCAGGTTCTCAAACTCCTCTCACTAATATTTCCACACAAATATCTCTCAGCAAAGTAAGAACTTCACAATTAAAAATCAGTAGAATGGAGAATGTGTGATAATGTGTATTCAAATGAGGTAAGAGTGCCTCTATTTGTACCAAAAAACCAACATCTACAAGCTAGAAACAAGGCCAACGAATTGAAACTTCTCATCTCAACTCAATCAACTCAACATGATAACCAAAATGTGGCAGAGTTCTAACTTAATGCTCAACAATTTAGCACAGGAAATTGACTCTTCTCATGCCAGCAACTTGTTGATCAATTTATATTTGCACATATTTTAAAACTAGAAATTGATTTGTAGGTTTAAGAGACTTATATAATTGAGTTACTGAGTTCATAATATGGTGCCAAAAATTCACCATATTCCCTATCATTTAGCTTGCTATTTTCATAGTGGAAATAGTCAGTATTTCCAATGGCTACATTCTAAATAGGTTGACTTGGTCTTGCAAAAGCATTCAACACATATTAAATGAATCAACTTCTCTTTTAAAGCGCTGCTTTGTTCTCTTAGACAACACATTGTTCAAATTAATTTTGCCATCTTCACATAGTGTGCAACACTTCCAATTTATTACATTTCATTCATTAGTTACATGCTATGCTTATTAGATATAAGCTATGCACATTCAACACATTATATTAATGATAATATGTGTGATTTAATCATTTAACATTACGCTATAATATGAAGCACTATATCAACATTATATCGGCCATATAATATATTCATTAAATCAACCATAATATATCTAATATTATATATATATATATAAATATAATACTATATATATATACTCTTTGACAAATAAGTTTGTCTAAATAATCCATTCAATATACAAATGAATGAGATCAAGTGATCATTTCATATACAATATCGTATGTGTATATATATACGTACATATACATATGTCGACATACTCATATGGACATTTCTTTTTGTCAACACATACGTGCATATCGACATGTGTATATATATGTATATATGCATATATCTCATATATATACATTCGATTATTCAATCAATCTCATATATAGTTTCTTTCTTATCGATAGGTATATATGCATGTGGCGTATATACTCATATATACATACATGTCATATTGTCCATTTGATATCCTCATTCTCATGAGTAATTTTTCCATAAGCATGAGTAGGTATGTCTACCTACGTATACTCATGTACATATTAACTCACATGTATACATATATATAAATTTCATGTATATATATCTCATCGATTGGATATAGCAATGCAAAGAAGAACTCACATGCACCAAAAGCTTAACACAAATGAAGAATGCTCTCAACAGAAATCAAAATCCTTCCTAATTAATGCAAACACTACATACTAAAGGATGACTTACCAATTCCCCAAACTATGACTTGACTCAACCATTCTATAAGTAAGTGTGTGTAAGCTTAGTTAGGTTTCATTACAGGTTATTCGACCAAGTTCTTCTCCTTAGTAATACTTCCCCTCAATTTCAAAGGATTGAATCTTGATGCAAGAGGGTACTCCCCTTTGCCCAACAACTCAATTCACAAAACACAGATCACAAAACAAAATTCACAGTAGTTTTCTACCCAAATTCAACAACCAATGAAATACAAATGGCAAGAAAACTCGGGTTTTATTAATTCAATTTCAATTACAATTTCATTTCCTTCTATGATCTGAACTTCAAACATCATCCAATCTGCTTTGTTCCGGAGCAACACCCTTCATCCTACAGGTACCCACTTATTCACACAACACTCTCCTTAAGACTAAATGTTTGCGCTATTCACTCTGCACTTGCTTCCACACTGGTTCTTCTTTACAAGTCATTCCTTCTTTATACATCACCTCGTCCTCTATTAGCAGCTTCCTATTACTCTATGTCGTGTGGGCTCCAATCTCTGTGCATTTATAATTATTCAAGGCCACATAATGTTGTGTGGGCCTCATGCTCCTTCACTAAGCTCCTGTGTGGGCAATCTTTCTTACTGTTCATCTTCTTTACCCTCGCCTATCTCTCCTCTTTATGCCCTATTATTGAATTGATTTAAAGGAAAAACTAAATAAGGACTGGCATACGCTAGTCCCATTCACACTGTTATCCTATTATTTGCAAAGTCCCATAAGTTGGCGCTACTCTGTGCGCCCTCTCCTTTCACCCTTTCTTCTCAATGCATCCCCTTTTGGTATTTGTTTTTCCCACGCCACCTTTCTGTTAATATTAAAATGAGCAAAGAAACGCAATAGAAAACAGAAAATTAAAGAACACAAGACAAGACACAAATTTTATAGTGGTTCGGCAGTTTGTCTACATCCACTTTCAACAGCAGGGAAATCTCTTTATTAATTCTTAATATGATTACATATTCAACACAACAACAGTATTTATAAAATGGTCTCCATTCCAATAAATGGAAAAATCAGTTTGTGAGAGAAACTTGCCAATAGAGGCAAAAGGCATCTTTATCCAGTTTATTTAAGCATTTTGCCAATTTGAACTTCACCGAACCCAACACTTTCTTCCACCGATCTACAAATATTGTCTTCCTTCTTGTTTGCAAAACATCGATCCCTCCTCCCTCACATATTCGTTGCATCTTTTGTTTCCTTTTAAAAAAACCTATCATGGCGCGACTTGTTCGAATGCTCACTTAATGCGACTTTTGTCTTTTACTATCCCTGGCACCCTCTACATTCCTGTTTGCAAAGAAAAATGGTTTGTCTTTTCATGTGCACGAGACTTCAAAGGATCTTTTCTATGGTGTTCACTCCTTCTCTATGCCTCTCCACAAGAAAATTCTCTCTTCCTTCTCCATGCAACCTACCCCCCCTCAATCGATTATAAATCTACACTTGGAATTTTTATTACTGGCAGCTATCTTGGTCGATATGTGACGTTGTCACTTTCCCTTCCAATTTCAAATTCTGTCTTCTCCTCAATGGCCGTGGGTTGGGTCTTTTAACAATTAAAATTTATTTATTTTCTACCCCGCCTTTCTTTCAACTAGGACTCCTTGTGTTCCACTGGTCATATTTCAAGATTTTAATTCTTTCATTTACATGCCAAATCGATTGTCCAATATGAGACAACGTTTTCTTTGAGGCATTCTATCGACCATTTTATGTATCCAATCTATGTTTTCACACTTCACGTACATATCTATCAAATGGATGCTCGTACTTTGTTACTTTGTTCCACCTTAGTTCAAGCAGTGAGAATGCTAACAAAAAAGATAGTGGGAATTGACTTTACACTAGCTAATTACATTTTCTTAATGTTTTTGCCTCCATGTCTTAAAAATTTAAGAGGTTTAGGCACTCATCGGAAGAGGTAAAACCAAACCAAAATTGAAAGCAAACCAAACAATGTTTTTGGGTGTTGCTAATCACCTGTTCGCTCGCGTGCTCCTACACCAACTCTGTATCTGCATCCAACTTAACACATTTCCATAGTATTTAGCCATTCATCAAAACAAGTATTTGCATTATACATTTCAAAATTAGAATACCAAATTCAATAACCGTTCATTCCATATATCCATTTCATTATATAACATCAAATGAAATAAACATTCATTCATAATTTTCCAATGATTTAGATAAACAAAGTGCAACCATATGTATTTTCCAATTAGAATTCCAGATACATTCACATATGCAATAATTTACCTTATCATAGTAATAGTAAATAGGTAAACGCACAACGGGGTGTAACAACAAGAATAATAATTATTTGAACTAATATGGCTAATGCCTTTTGATAATGTCCATGCCAAATGGTTTAGGCATGAGGAACCACTTAAGTTCATCAACTAAAAAGATTGATTGCATATGTCATCAAAAGTTATAATTTGGCATCCTTCTCATTTTTCTTTTGAATTGGAATGAATTGATGATGAACATTTGGTCAAATGTATCATTTTCATTTATATAGATATAATTAGTGAGGTTTTTAATGACAATTTTATTGAAGGAAGCAATTGGAAGAAAGATTTTTAGCCTCACACTTCACCTAATATGACCTAGGAATCTTGGAAGCATTTTTAGCATGAAATGTCAAAATGACTACAATATTTAACAATAAAATATCAAGATAATAGAGTTGATTAGTTTGAAAGTAAATGATGGATAACATAGGGAAAGGTTGTAGGTGATGCAATAATGTTGTATTTACCAATTTATACATGTAAAATAAGTGTTTCTTTGTATGTTCTCATACAATAATCTATATCTAATAAAAATAATCAAATCCAATCAATAAAAAATCAAATCTAGATAAAGATTGTGGAACTAGAATAATTGAGACAAAATAGATGCTTATTTGATTTGGTGTGATAGAGGACATACTTTGGTTATTGATTGACTAAAATGTTACAATGGGGGATTTAAAATTAAAATCGAATATGAATAAGAAACTAGGAAACCAAAATTTCTAGGTCTATGTGCATAAATATATGATGTTTTAGACTAGAGGGCATCATGTGCCTTGGCCTTAGATTAGGCCATAAGCCAATAAGATAACAACTATTTTCTAAAAGGGTTGGCCCTTCTAGGTGAGAAAATAAATTTTCAAGTTGGAGAACTAGGTCGTGGCATGTGACCTTCTCCATTGACTAGCTATACCATACTAATTAGTGCTAGGTGGTAAAAATCATTAGAATGTGGGATGGTAAAGGCTAAGGTAGTATGTAATGACAATTTGATACTATATTCTAGATAAAAATTAATTTATGAACTAAATTTGTTAAATCACATACTATAACTATTCATCCACAATATATATATGAAATATCATGACTATTCATTCACAACATATAAAACAAAAATAACATAAAATTAAAACATGAAAATCTAAAGTATCCACTTTTATCATTTACAATTATCTTCCAATAAAACAAGCTCTAACAATATTCCAAAATTTGTTATTAAATTATATTTATGAACTAAATTCGTTAAATCACATACTATAATTATTCATCTATAACATATAAAAAAATTAAGCATGACTATTCATTCACAACATGTATAGAAAATAACATAAAATTAAAACATGAAAATATATAGTATCCACTTTTATCATTTACAATTATCATCTTATAAAACAAGCTCTAACAATGTTCCAAAATTTGATTTGATAATTTGGTGTGATAGAGGACCAACTTTGGTTATTAATTGCACTAGGGGATTTGAAATTAAAATTGAATGTGAATAAGCACATAGGAAACCAAAGTTTCTAGGGCTATGTGCATAAAGATATGATATCTTAGACTAGAACACATCATGTGCCTTGGTCTTAGATTAGGCCATGAGCCAATGCAATAACAATTATTTTTTTGATAGTTTTGGATTTTTAGGTGAGAAAAGTAAAATGTGAAGTTGGAGGACTAGGCCATGTTGTGTAACATAGTTCATGGACTAGCTAGACCATATTGATTAGTGCAAAATGACAAAAACCATTAGAATGCATGAGGCTAAGGTTAAGAAAGTCTATAATGACAATCTATTACTAAATTCTTTAAATGAAAACTTATTGTGAACTAGATTAGTTAAATCACATATTATAACTATTCATCTACAAGATATATACAAAGTAACACGACTCTTCATTTACAAAATATATTCAAAATAACATAAAACAAAAATATGAAAATATCATATATACACTTTTAATATTTACAATTACATTCCAATAAATGAAACAAGCTCTCACAATATTCTAAACTTCATTTATAAGCCTTGTTTAAAAAAATCATAAAATGCCTTGGTTTGAGAATTGATATAGAGTTAAATAGAACCATTCACCTTATCACCATTGTTTGATGAAAGAAATTCAAATTCATACTTACTCTAGAGCAAAGTGTATATTCAAACCATATACTTTTAACAAAATTCTTTAAGCTATGTGTGACCTTAAACTGATATATGAAACATTTTCCTTTGTAAATGTAAGTAAATGATGTACCTTACCTTGTACCTTCCTTGCACATTCCTTGGTACCTACATCTCTTATAGTTTACATTTGGTAAAACAAGTGAACTTCAAATTCTCATTCTAAAGAAAGATATCAGGAAAAACTCTCTAAAAACACAAGTGATTGACATATTAAGAAAAAAATTCTATTAGACATTAGATTTCTTGATGGAAAAGAAAAGAGTGTTAGTAGGTTTGTTCAATCACTATTATCTAAATGTAATGCAACATAAAAAAAATCAAATTTATATCTTCTTTTTAAAAATAAATTTTTAAATAAATAAACCAATTGTTGTTAAATAAAGATGGATATTAAAAATAATATCTTAAATTATGCTAGTAGTACACATGTATGTTTTGGCTCAAAACATGTTCGATTTTTACAACATGTTTAGAATAAATTACATATTTGAAAACTAGAAACAAAATACTAAATTTCATATTTTTTTCATGTTAATATTCTATGTGTAAATGCTTCAAATTTTTACTCCAACTATGATAAAATTTGATTAGGTAAAAGACTTCCACTTTTTAGCCAAAAGTGGACCCAAATTCTTATAGTCACTCAAAAGACGATGGAGGAGAAGTGTTATGAGGTGAAAATCTTGGCAAGACCATGACATAGATTGCAAATCTAAGCTTTAGTTTCTTGAGATTCGTTTTCATACCCTAGTAATAGTGATGAAAGGAGGTTTAGGGATTATACGATAGATTATAGAAGGATTTGACATAATACAATGTATACCAAATAATATAAGCATATACTAATTCACTATTTATACATATATTCTCACTATATTTTCCTTATATACATCTCTTATTGGGTAAGTGAAAGAAATTGGGTCCACTTTTACTCAAATAGTTGGGAATAAATTTTTTTAGAAGGAATAAATTTTGGCAATAGGGATGACAATTTTTTTTGGCTTGCTCTAGTGATTTCTCTGGCTCGCGCTAATGATAAATATAAAGATAAATAAATTGATGAAGGTTGGGATGTCCTTGATGTCACTCCAAGCCCCACTAATGTATGGGGTAAGCCAAATGATCGAGACCCTCCACCTCCTCCTAGTGCTACTGCTCTTGCCACTTAACGACTTTGTTATCTATTTGCTTTATTTCAAACCCTGACCCATTTGAATCTCAAGATGTGATCTTTCATCCACCCATTTTTTTTTAAATACTTATACATTTATTTCTTAATTTATAAATACAATGCTAACATATATTCATCAAAATAACATAAAACAAGAACATGAAAATCTAAAATATCCACTTTTATTATTTACAATTGCCTTCCAATAAAATTTTAACCTTCACATATAAGACTTGTTTAAATAAGTCATTAAATGCCTTGATTTGAGAGTTGACATAGAGTTGAATACACCCATTCACCTCATCACCATAGTTTGATGAAAGAATTTCAAATTCATACTTACTCTAGAGCAAAGTCTATATTCAAAACCACATACATACAATTTTTTTAAGCTATGTGTGACCTTAAACGGATATATGAAACATTTCCCTTTGTAAATATAAGTAAACGACGTACCTTACCTTGTACCTTCCTTGCACGTTCCTTGCACGTTCCTTGGTACCTACATCTCTTCTAGTTTACATCTGTTAAATCAAGTGGACTTCGAATTCCCATTCTAAAGAAAGACAACAGGAAAAAGCTGTCCGAAAAGACAAGAGATTGACATATTAAGAAAAAATTTCGATCAGGCATGAGATTTCTTGATGGACAAGAAAACATTTTCAGTAGGTTCGGTTCAATCACTATTATCCAACTGTAACACAGTATAAAACAAACTCAAATTGGTATCTTCTTTTTTAAAAAAGAATTTTTAAAAGCAAGATCATGATGGATATTAAAAGCAATGAAATTCCTTGCGTTTCAGAATGGCAGATGTCCAATGCCACGTCAACTGCACATCCCCACGTCAAGGCAGCCTGAATTATAATAATCTATTACATATTTTCTAATTTATTAATTGTGATGGAGGCATTGTTTTCAGTATATTCTTCCTGCTTTCCCTGAACCAGAAGAATCACCATAGAAATGTATTGGGCAGCTTGTGCTTGAAGGAATCCAAGCACCTGTTTAGGGGCCTTGTTTTTTGTTTTCTTTATCCTCTGTGAGGTGAGCAGGGATTTGATAATTGTCACAAAGATGTTAACTTTGCAAAGGGGAGATTTGGATCTGGTTTTTGTTCCAACGGGCATTCTCTTATTGATGATTTATCATCTCTACCTCCTGTATAGAGTCATCAAGCACCCCAATTCCACTGTCATAGGCTTCGAAAATGGCAACAAGAGGATTTGGGTACGCAAGATGATGGAGGTTAGAGCTCATTATGGGTATTTTCTTTTGCAGTTTTTGTTATTTTTTATGTATTAGTTGGGATTCGAAATTTGGAATTCTCATGTGTTTGGGGGTGTTTATGATTGAGTTAACAAGTTAAATTGGTGACTGAATTTTTATGACAGGTTTGTTTGTTAAAGATATGATATTTTCATGATTTATGATATAAATTGTAAAGTTTATGATAGATAGTTTTGTGTATTTTTTTGGTATCGAAGTTTCAGATTGATAAATTGTAAAACTTCTTATAAACGACTGGTGTAAAGCTTTTTTTCATTGATCTTTAGGAAGACAATTGTAAATAACTTTTTGCATTGACATATGCCATCATCCAACAAGCTATATACAGTTGCCTAATAGAAACTTTACAATTTAGACTTTTTATTATCTTTAAAATATAATATGATCCATTATATTTTGGTGGAGTTTCTGTTATTTTTAAAAGATTAGTCAGGATTTAAACTTGGAATCTCCCATGTGTTTGTTGTAGTGCTTTATTACTGAGCTAGAGACCTTGACAGGGCTTTTGGTAGACTAATTATTAGTTTTAGAGCGTGGATTTAAATATCAGCATTCTGCAGACAAATTTTTTTTATAGTTTATATTACTAGTTTGAAGATTTTTATATTTGACTGTATATTTTTTCCATCAACGTTTTGGATCATACTCTATGATCCACCGTCAAGATGAGACGAGAGTTCATTTATCTAACAGCTTTTTTGTTTGGACTTCATGTCTTTTTGTACAATTGGTTTAATATATTTTTATGGGTTGGATTGCAGGATACAAGAAATGCAGGAACAGCACTTCAAGTGATTTCAAACAACACATCAACAGCCACTTATCTGATCAGCCTGTCCATAACATTGAGTTCATTGATCGGCACCATTGTGGGCAACAGCCCAAGTAACAGTCAAGCTAAAGGGCTTGCGAATGAAATAATCTATGGAGACAGAAGCCTTACAACTGCTTCTGTCAAATATGTATCCCTGATGCTCTGTTTTTTGATAGCCTTCATGGCCCACGTTCAGTGCATTCGTTACTATATTCATGTCAGCTTTCTCATTAGCACTCCTGGTTCCTCTGTGCCTGTACATTATGTAGAGAATGCTGTTGTTAGAGGGAGCAATTTTTGGTCTGTGGGACTGAGGGCTTATTATTTTGCATTTCCCCTGCTTTTATGGATATTTGGTCCTATACCCATGTTTACTTGCTGCTTGGTAATGGTTTCCTTCTTGTATTTTCTTGATTCCAAAGACAGTTCCATCTCACCATTTGCAATTAAGGAAGAGCAAACTGTGTTATATAAGGATAGTGAGACGAGAGGTCAGGTGATCGAATCCGGCAATGGCCAACAGGCACTTGGAATTGGAAACATCTTGATGCCCCAAATGGAATTCCAACAACTACAGTTGCAATGCAGTTCTTGATTCAGAGGGGTTTTTTTGCCTGTTTGATGAACGAATGGTTTATCTGCTGAAGCAAGGATTATAAATGAGTAAACGGCAATCTATTCTATTTTGTATTCTTGGAAAACCTGTAATGCAAGGATGAGGTTGGGGTGCACTTAAAAGTATGTCTTTTATCTGTTACAACTTTGCGTGTTGTCATAAGTATCGTACAACAGTGGCTGAGTGACGTGCAGTCTTCTACGGTGAATTTTTTTAAGAAACATTGCGTGCTTATAAGATGAAAATATAAAGAAGGTGATTAGAAAGAAATCTTGGTGATAAAATTGTGAGCAAAATCTGGCTTTCCTCCCATGGTTAAGAGGTGGGACTTCTTGTGGGTGAGGGATCTCACCCGCAAGGGGACTAGTCTCGCCCTATCTCGTCTCAGGTACTCAAGGTAAGGGCTGCTGGGCCGCTGGGCTCGGTCTTGGGGACACCCCTGTTGTATCAAAAAAAGAAAAAGAAATTGTGAGTATAATAAAAGAATATATATTAATTTTGGGATAATTTTGTGAAGGAAAATGTTTTTTTTGGTTTAATTAAAGCTAATTAAATAGAACCTATATTAATTACGTTAGAAATGATAAATGGTATAATTTAATGTTAATTATGAAATTAAATATGAAGGGGTAAGATACTTAAATTTAGAATTGTTGTAGTTCAATAAATTTGATGTCACATTGGAATCTAATTGTCTCAAGGTTAAAAAAGAATATTATTTGTCTATATTTTACCTAAAAACTAGAACAATCATCAACTCTAATACGGGTTGATCTCATAGTTCATTGGACCACTTTTTAAATTAATTAAGTTGGGAGTGATAAATTGAATGTGAAGGGGCTAAGATACTTAGTTCTAGGACAAATGTAAATGGATAAATCTGATGTCATGTTTGAATCTACCTGTCTTGGGACAAGGAAATAATATTCTTTGTCTATATTTCACCTCCAAGCTATAACAATGTGCTAACTCTATCATGGATTGATCTTGCAAAATTGACTCATTTTTGCATGTGTAAATCTATCTAATGACTTCTAGATTTGATCTAGTACAATGCACACCCTTGCATTGTGATTTATTGACTTCCTTACTTCTTGCCAATTCTTAAGGATGGGTGATATTTAAAAATACCTCATTGAATGACAAGGGTTGTGTTCTCCTAGGTTGATTCCATTGATTAGATTGACTTTATAGTTGTGAAAATGATTGAATACAACACACTCTTCAGTCATGTAAGTTACTAGAATGATAATGCAAATTTAGGTTCCTTTTATTGGTGCTCCAAAATAAACTATTCTTAGAATGATATTCAAATGATAATTGGATAATGCTTGGATGTTCTTTGATGAAAGATGAATGCACATTAAATATCTTTAAATACCACCACAAAGCAATAAATCACATGAAACATGTCCTAGGTTAGCTCATGGTAGGAGTCAACAAAATTTGAATTATAAAATTTGAAATTCAAGGGTTCGTTTCACATGGTGTGGGTTTTATCTCTGATAATGAAATGTGAATGTCAAGGTAAGGAATTAATGTCTAAACATGGGTTTGTAATAAATTTCATGTGTGGAAATACATGTAGAAACATATGAGATAAGGTAAAATTAATGGGAATGTGTGGAAGTGGGGACATGTGAGGGATTGGGTAATATGCCCAACTTCATACAAGATTGTGAATAAAAACACAATAGTGTGTGCCACTTTTAGGCTAAATGAAAAATACATATGAAATTCTACAACAAACTATAAATACCTGAAATTGTCCTACTCTGCAAGTAACACCTTTTTACTAGTTTTCACCCTTTTCCCCTAATGATTAAATAATATTTCATTATTTAATTATTATCAAATATCATATTGTACTATTATTTAAGTGACTTTATGTTATTTAATTAATTCATTCTAATTCACCCTTTTGACGAATTTAATACATCCTATTTATTTAATTATGTCCTCATTAACATTAATCTTCCTGATTAATTGAATAAACCTTATTTTTTTAATTACGTCACTAATTACACTTATTCCTCTATTTTAATTAAATAATTATCATTAATTATTTAATTAACATTTAAACACCTTCCTAAATTAAATAATTGTTATTAATTATTTAATTGACCACATTCTCACTTCTAGATTAAATAATTGTTCAAATTATTTAATTATCCCTTTTCATCTCAACATTATCCACTCACTATTAATAAATAAACATTTTTATTTATTAATTAATCCTCACCTACACATTCCTCTAATAATTAATTAATCATTTAATTAATTATCCTCTCATCCACAATTCCCTCTTTCATAACTAACACTCTCTTCTAGTCAACTAGATAATCAATTCTAGTTCACTAATCAATCAATTTACTTTACTCCCACTCAGCGTGAGTTAACTAATAAATCAATTCACTTTACTAATTCATGCAATTAGCTAACTCTTTCATGCAACCAGTTAATTAGAATCCTACAATCAGTTGCAATCAGTTAACTGGTCAATCAATTCCTCTCAATAATCCTCAACCATTGATCTTGATCTTGCACCTCTTAATCTGGATCGTTCATTTGAATCAACCATTTCTAAAAAATCAACCCTCACATCACGTTGATGGCTAACCATGAACTTTGGAGTTTCGCATCATTGATCTCTTTCACACACTTTTGAGCTTCAAGCGAAGAAGAGCATACCAAATCTGAGAGCAAAGCAAAGCAATGGAGAAAAATGGAAGTCATGCCAACATGATGAAGGTAATATTAATGCTTTCTTAATTCTAATTTCATCGTGTTGCTTGCATTCTATTTGTTGATTTGGATTTGTATTGGGTCTTGAATTGTAGTCTTTATGGTTTACTGTATTAATTCATTGCTTCTATTATGTTTAATCTCATATTTTCCAAGTTACATAAGCATATTAGGGTTTAATTGAAGGGGGCTTTAATTAAACCTAGTAAGCAACTTTATGGCACCCACTGGTTGGGTAGGGTTTGACCAATTAAAGCAAATCATATTTTAGAGAAGAGGGTTTGAGTATAAATAGTGGGGCCAACCTTATTTTTGGTATTTTTATTGTAAAACTAAAGATCCACCTCCTTGTGCACTAAGTACTCCACTTCTCCTTCACTTGCATTTCCAGGCATTTTATTTATTTATAACTTTTGTGTATTTTTTAAAAATATTTAATAATTTTTTTCTATATTTAAAAAAATGTTATTAATTTATTTCTTTAAATTATGTAAATTTATGATTTTGTAAAATTTAAAATTTAAAATCATAAATTAAAAAACTAAAATATAAAAAATAAATAAAAATAAAACAATTTTTCCCCTTTGAACCCTCTTTGGGCAAGGAGGGCACTATCCCTAATTCTCACTATTAAAATATTCCTAGCTTTGAAGATGATCTTTTCCCTAGAACTAGGAATAAGAAGTGCAAGACTGCTTTGTTGTTGAAGGAGATGGACATGGATAGGGTTGGGGAGGAAAAAATGAATTATACCTTTATTATGGCTAATGGGTAGATGAAAAGTATCAAGGCCAACAATTCCTAGATGAAGGTGGATGCAAAATCTTTGAAGGGGAGACACCTTGGAGAGAGTGAAAAATTAACACCCTACAAGAAAACACATTCGACTAGAGAAGAGGATAAAGCATAAGACAATGTTGCTAATGTTGTTGAGGAGCTCTCTCATGAACTTAGTTGGTAAAGTGGATACTTTGGAGAGTGAATACAATATCTAATAGAGCATCCTAAAGCGGTTCATGAATAAAAATAAGAGATTGAAGAGTAGATTAAACCAATTTTTTGGATACGTCAATGGTAATCTTTCCTACTATGACATTAGGGTGGAGTTTAATGAGGATATTAGAACAATCTAAAGGATATTTATGAGTTTAGAAATGTTATATGCGGGTTTAAATACCACTTAAGTAGTCTTGAAAGAAAGGGTAAAGGCACAAAGATGGGGGACCAAAAAGTGGCCATCCCGCTTTCTGGCCTCCTAGAGCGCATAACATGAGTGTGTTATGCTTTATTTACTTCAAACAAAAAACTCACCTCAAAAATTCATTTTTATATTATGCTTGAGTTTGGGATTAGAGCCTCTAAAAGATAGAAATAAGTTCCCCCTTAATCAAGTACCCTTCTTGATCTAGTTATACCTACATATCCAAGTGACCCCTCATGGACAGTCTCATTCTTCATCTTGATAATAATATTGCCAATATAGTATTATAGAAGTACAAAGATGTGTTTCAAAAAGCTACTAGTTCTTGATGTGTCGTTGATGGATGAGGAAACTCTTCCCGACTCATTTGTAATGTTCCTCACATAAAATTTTAACACAAAGAATAATTTACAGATTGAGTTTAATGAATAGAAACATATGAACACAAAGAACACTTTGATATAATGATAAACTTCAAAATTTCATCCACAAATATGATATATCAAATACAACTCACTAAGATTGATCCAAAATGATAGACAATACTCCCTCATATCAACAACAATATTACTATCCTCCTTATAGATT
The DNA here is from genome assembly GCA_007258455.2 of Sequoia sempervirens. NCBI lineage: Eukaryota > Viridiplantae > Streptophyta > Pinopsida > Cupressales > Cupressaceae > Sequoia > Sequoia sempervirens. Next base: position 166,673,217 of record VDFB02000017.1, read on the forward strand.
CCTTGAAGCTCAAACACAACCCCCGAATGAGAATGCCCTCAAGAACTAAAGGGGTTTCGTCCTCTGATCCTAGTGATTGCTAGGATTTCATCCAATGCTCACAAAATCCTAAGGGTTTTCATCCACAGAAGGAATTAGAACACAAGTTTCTCAAAATATAGAATAATGACATAATAATTCAATGCCTATTACAATAATTGACTCTCTATATTTATATGCTAACAATTTCCCTCAAGGAATAGGTCGACCTTGAGCCAAAATGATACCAAAGCCCACAATTTAAATTTCACACGCTACACTAGGTCGGCCTTAAGGACAAGGTAGATTATTTTGGAATTAGCGTGCCACCCTACAGACTTATCCACATGCTTCCTTGGCCCCTTCTTCTTGAAACTTCACAATTGATGATGCATGATCCAGAGGTGTCTTATCCATTGTGCCTACTAAAGTAGGTGCCATTTTCCCAACACAGACATCTTTTGATAATAATATCTTTCCAATACCTAATCCATTTCCCTTGAGATTTGGATATGATGTGCAGGTGTCATTGTAGATGCTATGTTCCAAACCACAAGCCAAAATGTGCTCTTGTGGAGGAATGTAGAGGAATTCCTGGAAGTAATTCTGCTTTGGTACAATGATCCTAGACTAGCGACCTTCTGATGGTGATATCTTTCTAGTATATGGTCCTTTTTCCATGGGCTCTGGATATGATGTGTAGGTGCCATTATAGATGCTATGTCCAAAACTGCAAGTCGGGAGGGTGTTTTGTAATGAACTACGGTAGGATTCTTGGATTCTGCCCTTCAATTGATTTCCCAGAAAAGGGGACATGGCAAGTCTTCTCCTCTCAATTTTTTTTGTTGTTAAGAAATGAAAATTGTGATGTTCCAAAATCTTAGATCCTTCCCAAGTAACATCTTCAATTGGAAAATTCTTCCAATAGACAATATACTCAATTCCAATTCCTTAGATTGTTGACCCTAATATCAATCACAACTTCTAGGATGAGTTTTCCCTCATCATCTAGTGGCAGTAACTTAGCAACAAGAATTTTATGCAATCCCAAATCCTTATTTAGACATGAAACATGGAATACATTGTGGATTTTTTTGTCTCTCGAAAGTTCTACTTCATAAGAAAATTCTCCGACCCTTTGAGTTATCTTGTACAACCCATAGAACTTAGGCTTGAGCTTTTCTACCCCTCCTTTCCTGATAGAAGACTGTCTATATAGTTGCCACCTTATGAATACCATATCTCCCACCTCAAACAATCTCTCTGTGTGTTTCCTATTTGCATACATCTTTTGCTAATTTTGAGCAACTTACAAATGTTCCTTGAGAGTTCTCAAAATATCTAGACTTTGATTTACCAAATTACTCGTTGCCAAAACTCTACTGTTTGTGAGGACTAACTTTCCAAAGGTTAATGCATCATATCCATAGAGCGCTCTAAATAGAGACATGCCAATGTAAATGTGATGAGTTGTGTTATAGAAATTCTCTCCCAAGTGTAGCCATTTGATCTAGGTTGCATGTTGATTGGTGGCCTAATTCTTCAAGTATCCTTCTAGCCACTTGTTTAAAATTTTAGTTTTCCCATCAATTTGCAGATGATAGCTTGTGCTAGGAGTGAGCTTGATGTCTATCAGATGGAATAAATCCTTCCAAAATGTACTTAGGAACCAAATATCTATGTCACTGACAATGTTCTTGGGTAACCCACGCAACCAAAAAACTTATTTGAAGAATAGATCTACAACTTGCAATGCTTTGTATTCACTGGAGATGGAAAATAAATGAGCATATTTGGTCAATCTATCAACTACAACATAAATGCAGTTTTTCCCTTGCACTTTGGGTAATCCAATAATTAAATCCATGGAAATACTTTCCCATTTGTGTTTTGAAATGGGAAGAGGTTGTAGCAATCTGGTCAGAAACTCTTTCTCTCCTTTTTTTGTTGACATGTAATGCATTCCCTGACATGTGTGAGAACATCATCCTTGAAGCCCTTCCAAGAGAACCTTTCTTTGATCTTCTGGTAAATTTTATAGAACCTGAGATACCTTGCCATAGGAACATTATGATAGGCTTCCACACACTAGGTACTACCGAAACTTTTCCAAGGAATGCATTATGGCTAGCATCTCTTTGTCATATACGGAATATCCTCTTTCATTGGCTCTCAACTTCCTACTTTCAAATGCTATGGGGTGTCCTTTCTAGGAAAGAAAAACTCCAATTCCTTCACCAAAAGCATCACATTCTACAACAAATAGAAGTGAAAAATTAGGAATTGAAAGAATTGGACAAGAACTCATTACCTATGTTAGCTTCTCAAAGGTCCTTTGTGCTTCCTTTGTCCATTCAAAGGCCCCTTCTTTAGTCATATTTGTGAGAGGCATTATAGACTGAGAAAATCCCTTGAAAAACCTCCAGTAACAACTACACAGTCCAAAGAAACCTCTTAGCTGAGACAAGTTTGTAGGAGGTGACCAATCTAGAATGACTTGGATCTTTTGTTGATCAACCTAGACTCCTTTAGGGGTAAAAGCATAAAGTTGTGTCACACTTTATAAAGGAAATGACCAACACTGATCCAACTTTTAAACTTGAATCACTAAAAAGTGGCATATATGTTTTGAATTTTGAAATGATGTAAACTAGTAAAATATGTATTTTTGAGTATATTTTATGTTTGTATTTTAAAAAAAAATTAAAAAATTATTTTAAACTAGTTTTTAATAAATTAACAGTATACTTTAGTTGCTGATAAAATGTTGAAAAATGAAGTTGCATGGGACACCAAACTTTTTATAGTAAATTTTATTTTTTTTCTTTCAATTTTTTTGTGTGTATTTATAACTTGAAACTTTAGTGCATGGATATATTTGTTCCCAATTTTGATAAATATATATTTTTAAATAAATATTAAAATGTACGTGAATCAAAAAATAGTTGTTTCCATGGGACATCAACTTTCATATTAAATATTTATCTAACATGGAAAAAAAATATACCATCTTGAAATAAATTCTTTTATCTAGTGCATCATATTTTTTTCAATTTTTTTTAATAAGTTTTAGTATTTTTCCTTGGCATGGTAATGAACCTAATATTTTGTGCTGATAACCTACTTTTAGTAAAAATAAAAAATAAAATATAAATAATAATTAAACTATTAAAATAAATATATTTTTGAAAACTACACTTATGGATCTACAAAAGGGTACCTATTTTTATATTTTTAAAAAAATGTTATTTACATTAGTAGGAGTTATTGAAACTTCAAGTTTTTCAAATAATTTTATTTTTTTGGGTAAATTGGACTCAAAGTGGTGCTCCATATATTTTTAGCCAACAATTTTAGTTGAGAAAGTTGTAGAAGTATCTAACTTAGCTAGAATGAATCTTACTAGATCATATGTTTGACCAAAATTGATTTTTAGTTAGAAATACTTAAATTATGTTGTGTTGATAAGTTGGATGAAAGTGTGATATAGCTTTGTGCTTTCACCCTTAGCACTTATGACATTTCCGCAAATACAATATATCTGTTGACCCAACTCACATTTGGACATCTTTGCAAAGAGACTATTGTTCTAGAATCCCCAAGACTATATCCAAATGCTTCAAATATTCTTCCCATGTTTTTCTATAGATCATAATATCATCATTTAAGAAAACCAACATAAACTTCCTTAAGTTCTTACCAAAAACATGATTCATGCATGATTAGAAAGTTGTTAGAGCATTAGTGAGACCAAAGGGCATAACCAGGAACTCAAAATGCCCATAATGACACCAAAAAGTAGTCTTCTGCACATCTTCTTCCCTCATGTGGATCTGGACCTCAAATCAATATTTGATAAGTACACCACACTATGTAGCTCATCAATCACCTCATTTATCCATGGTATGGGGTACCAGTTCTTAATGGTCTTCTTGTTCAATGCTCGATAGTCTATGCACATCCACAAGGTGTCATCCTTCTTCTTTACTAGCACCATAGAAGATGTGAAAGGACTAGAGATTGGTTTGATGTAGCCCATATCCAATAGCCCTTTTATTTCTTTCTCTATCTCCTCCTTATACATCTAGGGATGGCGGTAAGGAGTGGTCATAACCAAATCTGATCTCAGTTCAAGTTCTACATATGATAGAAACCTCTATTTGGTGGTAATTCGAGAGGAATATCATGGAAACCAAACTATTCTTATCCAAAATCTTCTGCATATCAATATGAATTTGACCATTCTTACCTTCAAAAGAGTTTTTTGAAATCACCAAACAACTAGCAGTCCAAGCAACTTGGTTCTTCTAAAAAATTCTTTCCATCCTCCTAGTTGATACTACTTACAAACATGCATTATCCATTCCATTTAGAACCACATCCTTCCCATTGGCTTTGAACTTGATTTCCATTGTTTGATAGTTTTAAGTACACTCAGCCAATGAATGTAGCCAATACACACCCCAAATTACATCATTTCACCCAAACCAATAACATAGAAGTCATCACATATCTTATGGTCTCTAAATGTTATGTCTAGCTTCTAGACTTTCTCCTTGCAGGGTAAGTTATATCCATTTGCTATAGTGACAGTGAAGCCTTCAATTTTTTTGAGTTTAGTCTTCTTCTCTTCACAAGTCCTTCATCAATGAAGTTATGGGTAACTCCTCCATCAATTAGAGCAGTCACTCTTTGTCCAACAAGGACTACTTAGACCTTGAAGGAGTGGTATCTATGTGTGCTGGATAGAGATGCTAGAATACCGCCATTATCTTGCTCCTTATCTTCCTCCCCTCGAAGGTTGTCTTTCGGATCATGAAACTCTTTGAACCCATTTGATTCAACTATATAGTGAACTTGGCCCTTACCTAGACATCTGTGTCGTGGAATCCATGGCTCGCTGCAAGAGAAACAAAGTTTCTTCCTCTAGATCTCATTCTTAGTTTCTTCATTTACCTTCTTCACACTAGTACAAAAACAACAATAAACGACTAAAAAAACTACTAAAAATTGCTTATAAATGATTGAACATGGTCATGTGATTAGTAGTAGTTTATTGCCAATCATTTACAACGTGACCGAATTGATGAATAAACCATTTTTAATCATTTTATTGATCGATTTGGTCATTAATTTAGTCATTTGATTGATCGATTTGGTCATTGATTTAGTCATCTGATTGATCGATTTGGTCATTGATTTAGTCGTTTGATTGATCGATTTGGTCATTAATTTGATCGATTTGGTAGTGTGTAAAAAGTCATTAATTTAGTCATTGATTGTTTTAAGCTAGCCACTTATTTATTCATTCTTTTTTTCACTGGTATATTTAGTCATTAATTTAGTCATTGATTGTTGTTAACTGGTCACTTATTTAGTCATTTTTATTCACTGATTTCTGTCCATTGGTAGTGTATTTAGTCATTAATTTTAATCATCATTTTGATCAATTTGGTAGTTTATTTAATTATTTTTTCTCACTGATTTATGTCAACTGGTAGGTATATTGATACATTGTTTATTAATTGCATAATCATTGTATTTAATCATATTTAGTCACTGATTTTTGTCAGTTGGTATTATATTTAGTCAATTGGTAGTTTATTTAATTATTTTTGTTCACTGATTTCTGCCTATAAGTGTTGGAAATGAGACAATTCTTTAATTGAGGTTTAAACATATAAAAACACAAAAAAACATAATCAATCATTCATTTGCACATAATGAAACAACTATTAAGAAGGAAAAGTACTAAAATTTTATTGAGAAAACGTGTTCTTACAACAGATACAAGATATAAATGTGTCTTTGCTTCAAAAAATGTACTGTTACAAAGTGTGTTTCTCAGTGTTGTGACTGAGCAAACTGAGTTACAATGCCTTTTTTTTGCTTATGCAAGATATTACAATTTTGATGACAATTCTATGTTGCAACTTATTTGCAACTACAAATACATGTATGTTGCACTCTCTGCAACTTTTCCTCTTCTCTGCACCTCTTTATATTCTTTGTATTTAAGTTTTTTTTTGCATCCCTATTCTCTATGTCTACTGCTTACACAACAACATATCCTCTCTTCTATAATGCACCTGTTTGAATGAGTGGAACCCAAAAAAAAAGAGAAAAAACATAATCAAGGGGTTTTACATTATAGGTGCAATAAGATAGAACATTCTCTATTCTACTCATAAAATGTACACCCAAATCAAATTCTCTGGTTTTTGTTTGGGTTCAACTTATTCAGGCTCCTGGTACATTCTTTGTCTACAACTTCACTCTCCACACTTTGTTGTTGCTAACCCTTCTTTTTCTCTTTTGCACTTACGGTTAACACTGTCATTTTTTCAAATATTTTAGTGGCCACTGTGCGAAGGTCCCTTCTTTCTCTTTTAGACAGACAACTCCATCTATTTTGTCTGGATAAGGAAGGGATATGTTACATGTGACCTATAAAATACTTACATTTGCATCTCCCGTTCCTTTCAATTTGACTCCATGTACAATAGATAGTGAGTGAATCTGCCCAATGCTCACAACAACACCATCAAATGGATCCAACACCTCAAATTTATCCCCTTCTTGGAGTTTATCAATAAATGTCTACAAAAATAAGAAAAATACACATTATATTGAAATGTAACACACACATTATATATTGTTTTTGACAGTTGTATGCAATGTCTTATGTCTTGGAACAAATCAATTTTTGTATGTGCTTTTATAAAACACTCTATTATAACTAAGCTCTAAGCTTCCATATGTAAGTTATATGTTCTTCCTTATTTCCATAATCTATGTATACTAGAGCTAATTACATTTCATTACTATTCTAACCAACTTCTATCAAATAGGTAATGATTACCCTTATTTACATAATAAAACAACCATTACTTACTTGAATATTACTTACTTGCATGTGGTTTCATAGCACTCACCTCAAGTTCAACAAGACTACCACTATGAATATCATGTGCATGCTCATCGATTTCATCATCATAATCTACACTATCAACGTCATTGCAGACATGAAGTTGTACAACTTTGTAGAGAGTTCTATTGATAGGGCCTTTTTCTTTTTTTCCTGCTTTCATATAATTGCTCTGCATCGTGTGGTTTAATCATCATGCAAAAATTAGTATAAGTAAAGTAAAGAATGCAAAAGCTATAAATTTTTGTCCAGAAGAAGAATGACAAAACATTGGGACAAATTAACTTACAACTTAAAGAATGCAAAAACTATAATTTTTTTTCCAAAGGAAGAATGAAAAAACATTGGGACAGATAACTGACAACTATTATATTAATTACCTCAACTTCAGGACAACTAAGATGACTATGTTGCACATTCTTTTCCACTTCATCACTATCAATATCGATAGCTCTGTTGACATCATGAAGGTGTTTTTGTTTTCCTATTGCTTTGATAAAATTTATTTGCATGTAGTTTAACCATCGTGCAAAAAAATATACAAAGCATTCAATAGTCAAGTAAAGAATGCAAGCTATAAATTTTTCCAAAAGAACATTTTCGGGATCACTCCAACAATAAAGAAACTGGGTTGGATTCTCTTGTGCTCATATTTCAATAATCTACATATTAAGAGGCATTTGTATATAGAATTTTCAAACAAGAAGAAATGAGATCAATAGAGCCTCTTACCTCATCTAAATCCATGGATTTAGGCTCATTCCATGCAAAAATTATAGGGTTAACAGATTCAACCAATTGCGTAACTTGCTGAGTGAGACTAAATATGCAACTCATTACCTTTTGGTACCCTAGTTCATTTGAGTTGACATGATCTACAGAGGGTCCTACTGGGCATTGAACAGATGACTGTGAAATATCTGTTGACAAACTAGATTTCCACTTCTTCCTATGCTTAGATTTACTAGCATCTAGTGCTACCATATAATTGACAATATCTTCTGCACCTACTTCTCTATTACTATTTTCCACCTAAAATACAATGTCAATTTCAACATATAGTCAATTCAATAAAAAATTAAAATAAATAACACAATGTAAATTGAACCAAAAATCCATACACTTACTGCAAATTTTCCTTTTCGACGTGCAACTCACCTCAAAAAAATGTATATCCATCCCTCACATTATCTCTTGCTCTCTTGCCTCTGTTACTCTTTGCCAAATATTCCTTAGAATGCATACTTTCTCTCAATGTCTCCCACTCTTTGGGAGATAGAGTGGAATCTAACCTCTCTTTTCCCTCCATGATTGTTTTTCTACAACTGTATCTATAATTGTTCATCAAAAAATCTCATCCTTTGCTTGTAATATTTTCTAGAGATTTGTCCATCAGTAGTCTTAAAAGCATTTTCCATTTTTTGTATAACATTTTCCACCTAGCTCGTGGATCTTGCTCTGCAAAACTTGATTTGCAAATATCCAAATGGGCCCTACATTTTACACCCAACTTGGTGGACCACTTTGCAGCATTTGGCCCAATGGGCTCATCATCTCTCGATACCTCAAGCAAGAATGGTTTCTTCCCTTCTAATTTTCTTTATTTTGCATTCCTCTCTATAGATCTATACAAATCTTGACTCAATATTTGTCTTTTGACAAAAGCATCCACATCTTCTATTAAATTACCACTACCAGTATTTTTGGCTGATCCATTAGTTCCATCAAAAGTTCTAGATGCAACAGATGCACTCTAAGGTACATCAGATGCAAGCGGTCTCTCTTCATGACTTTCATTAACCAAAAATTCATGCTCCTTGGCCACATCAGGTGTGGCATGAGTAGGTAGATCAATACCGATCTCCGTAGATTTCTCATTAAGTGCATCCCTTACTGTTGAATAAAGCATATGCAGACTTGTTGTTCCTTTTCCCTGACGTTTTTCAATAATTCTCTTAGAATTAGTTCTAAGAGATCATCACAACATTGCACATCACCATGTTCTATATCAAGCTGCACATCACCATGTGCTATATCAGGCTACACATCACAGTGTGCTATATTAGATTGCACATCACCATGTGCTATACCAAGATGCACATCATCACAACTATTATTCTCACCAACTGCATTTTTTGAATCACAAAAGCGTCAACTTCTACGAGATGGTGGCACTATATCTTTTCTTTCCTTTTGCTTTTTCTTCACATTTTCTTTGCACTCTTTTTGTTTCCTATATAAAAAAAAAGAAAATCATATTATGTCTTATATACATAAAGCTCTTTCCTATACAATTTCATTAAAAACTATTAAACAAATAATATACTACTTAGTGGATTTACAACTTGCCCACTTGTCAAACCAAGACTCAATAAATATTCATTATTCTTGGCCACTTTTTCACTACACACGCGCTCATATTTTGTCACTGGAATTTTAGCATTATGATCACTATCACCTAATTTGCGCCTTACAGTCCTTTTCTTCATTTCCTGTAGTCCAAATAAATAATAATGTATAAATTAGCAACTTGAATCAGTAAAACTTTATTGAGTTCATAAGTTGATAACTGTTGAATTTCCATTCCGCTGATAATTGCAAATGGAAACTTAAAATAGAATTCAGTTTATAGATTAAAAAGAATTTGCAGTAAAAAACCAAGAAGATGTTTACAATTATAGGTATTAGACAAATTTTCCTTAGGGATATATTTACAAGAAAATAACTCATAAAAACATAACACAAGCAGGATGAAGGAAAAACATAGTCTAGTTCATCATGAGGTGTGTTAGAACCTTAAAATTTTGCCTAGTTCCATCATCACAATTAACCTTGAGCTCCATGACCTGAGCCTTGACACTTATACTCCTTTTTTGAGCCTTCCCATTGTAAACAAACATATAAATTTTTTAGGTCTGACTAACACTAAAAGACCTATAAAAAGCCAAAAATTCATCATGTATACTTAAGCAAAAACATGTCTAGCTAAAAACATTACAAATCCCTTAATAGTCTGTTACCATGATCCCTCAGCAGTAATTTGAACCCTTATCGAGCTGGTGGTGTGTAACAGACAACATGAAGATATTTACCACCATACCACATAAGTATTATGATGAGGACATGGTTGGGTAGTATGAGAGAATTTAAATACATCATAAACCGCCATATCACGAGAAGGGAAAATGAAGGGTGCGGTATAGCGGGGTAACCTGCCATCCCGTGAGGAAGATCATAAAGGCATGTGGTAGGGTGGTATGAAGCGCTATATCACGGAAGGATGTGATGAAGCATGTAGTATGGTAGTAAGCCATATGTGACCGTTAATGTAAACCACAATACCGCCGGTTAAACAAGTCAAGCTTGTGGTATAGAGGTAAGGATCCCGCTACCCCACGATGAAATGCAAAGAAGCATGCAATATAGTGGTGTATACCCCTCTATCCTGTGACATTTATAGAAAGTGGTGGCGATAACGCGATATTAAATGCGCGAATCACATCAACCCTCTGATCTTGTAAAATCAATGGTGCAAGTTCAAACTCGAACTACAAGCAAAATATTTGGCGTAAGGTTGATATTAATATTGACATGTTTGAGCTCAAAAGTGATTAAACCAAGAATTCAACATTCTCTTTGCACTCATTTGCAAAAATTATCATGTGGGGAGCTCAGAGTTTGAGGAGGTTAAGCTTTGCAACCATCGTAACCCGAGTAAGTGCACATAACTCATTATGAATTAAGTTTTACGAGTACAAGATTTTCTAGAATTTTGCATTTCAGAATTATAGGAGAAGTAAGATAGTTAAACTGTGAATTAAGTTTTACAAGTACAAGATTATTTCTAATTTTGCATTTCAGAAGTATAGGAGAAGTAAGCTATTTAAACATCATGCCACCCAAGAAGAAAGAACTTGAAACTAAAAAGGACATCATGATGCCCAAGAAGAAAGAACCTAAAACTAAAAATGAAGAATATAAGGTTAAAAAGAGGCCCTTACAATAGTCTATCCTAGATATACTTCCTGAATCAAATAATAGATGATTTAAGAAAGTTTTTAAAGATGTGGCTCACGGCTATAGAGATGCCCTTATCCCTATCTTTGAGTGGGAACTATTCTAGTACTTTTATGACAAAAGAGAGGAAAAGATTCCAGTGTCAAATCCATGGGCATTAGATTTGGCCAAGTTAATTGTCCCAAATGTTTTTATAGATGTAGAGTTCATCAGAGTATTGGCTCAGAGTTATCATCCTACTCCTAGGTTTGTGAGATTTCCAGATGGTTCACCATTAGTTGTGTTGACTAAAGTGGCCATCATTGAATGTTTTCACCTAAGCAAACAAGCCCTGACTAAAATTAATTTGCAAAGAAGTGAAGAAGAATATACTAGATTGAGGAGAACCTATAAAAGTGATGAACTCCCCATTTACATGAAAAGGGGTGTGAACGACATGGTGATTTCTATATTCCTTTCTACTATTGAATCATTTGTTGTCACAGATTTCCAATTCTATTTCAAGAAAACCTACTTTTCTCTTTTCCAAGTGCTTGGGATAGATGCACAAGAGTGAATGGCAGTTAATTTAATGATGATGGCTATGAGGATCCAAAACCCTAAGAAAAACATTGAATATGATTTTGCCTCATATATTGAGAAAGCATTGCATGAAGGATTTCTGCAAGTCAGGGAAAATAGAGCCCCCATGTAACATTTAGGCAATATTATTTGTTGTGCCACCTTATATTATACCGGAATAAAGATAGATGGAGAAAAAGGATGTGTTTGGGTAAGATTGACCAGTAGGGGAATTTGCTGCCAGTGCAACGATGGTGTTATATATGGGACAACAAATGCAATATTTCAAATTATGTGATATTCCATGATGAATTCATGTACAAAATTATGCAAGTTCTTGGCCACCCACCACCAAGACTACACACACTTGTGCTACAATTGTTAATACCTTTGGCTTTGAAACCTGAGAAAGGCCATACTCATAACTTTGTTGATTGGTTTTTACTACTAGATATCACAATAATTAGGATTTATGGATGCCCACAGGCCCCACATATACTACCAAAGTTTGTCCCCCTTCGATTAGCCTTTTTAGAGTTCATGTGGTAGATTCTATGGATGGAAAATGATGTCATGCATAAAAAAAGGAAGGGTACATTTCTACCCAATTTGACAACATGTGGGGAACCATCAATGGGATTTGATACACTTGAAGAGTTGCAGAATTATCTAAAAAAATTGTACTCTTTAGAGTCTGGAAAGGAAAGAGCTTTTGATCCTGAGGATCACATGAATTTTGTAAGACACACCATTCTTACCAATGCTATGGTTACTCATCAAATTGATTATGAAGAAGATGTAATAAAAAATTGTTTCACTCCTCAAGAGGTATATGAGAGGAGGAGAAAATGGGAAATTATGAAAAGGCTTGAGGAAGAAAGAAAGATGAAGCACAATGATTTCTTTAGGTATTTCGTAGAGGAAGCAAATCCTCTCAAGAGGATTGAAATTACAATTGATAAGTTTCATGAATTATATAAGTCTGCAACGAAGATGGGGATTGGGAGACCTGCCAAATTGTCTCCCAAAAGGCTGAGTGATATTGTAATTACAGAACCAACTCTAGATACTGTTTTAGTATGTCATGCTTCTCCAGGATCACCTCCTAAACAACCACCTTCTAAAAAAAAAAGACACAAGAGATTGACCTACTTGTTTCCTCTGAAATAAGTGAGGAGGTTGGAGATACAAAAGAAGAAGTTAATGTGTTAAGACATTTCAACAATGATGTTGAAGTGGACTACCATATGCCTGAAATTGAAGACCACATTCTTGAAGCTAGAGCCAATATTCAAGTACAAGGAGAAAGAGAAATGAATGAGGATGAGAGGGTAATTGTAGCTCTCAGGTTCTTGGAAGATGATGAATTTATCAAAACCCTTGAATTTAAAGACTTTTGGATTAAGATGAAAAAGAGAGAGTTTGAAGTGAGGCTTGAAATGAATAAGATGGGAGCTGAGGAATCCCAACATGACTAGATAGTAGCGCAAAATTTTAATGAATTAAGGATTTGATAATATTGATGTCAACCCATAAGAGGCTAAAGATATGATTTTGAAAAGTAATATACTTATTGTCCCTGGTATGGAATTAAAGAAAATGTTTTTACTTGATCAAGTGAGAACACAGGAAGACCCAATGCTGATTGTTGAGTTTGGCTCAAATGAAGGGGTAAGTGGCATAGGGTATAACCCTAAGATTGAAACCTTGGAATTCTTGGCCAAACAAAAGATTACACAAAAACCAAGATTACTAGATGTAGTGCATGAAATGAAAGGGACAACTATGGTGAAAACGTTAAAGGATACATCTCCTCTAGAAGCTGCAACCATGACAATGCATTCAACTATGTTCACTCGAGTTGCAATTAAGGAGATGGAAGCTAGATTGGGAGAGTACGAAAAGGAAAAAAAGTTTTTAAATGATGAAGTCAATAAATTATTCATTGAAAATGTGAAGTTGAAGGAACAATTGAAAGGAGCAGGCCCCTCACAGAACAAGGAAATAATGTTATACTAGCCTCCTCCTTCTCCACTAGTTGATATAAAAAGTGATTCTACTGAAAAAAGTAAGCTTTCTTAGACAAGAGATTGAAGAGTTAAAGAAAGCCAACAATGAGGGTAAGGAAGGAATGAAAAATAAAATCTGCAATGTTTTAAAGGTCCTTGAGCATAGGATAAAGCTAATTGTGGATAAGTTAGAAAGTGTGTATGATTGCTACAACTCACTGACACCGGAAATTGATCAAATGAAAACACATGTACCCATACTTGATCCCCTTTTTAACAACTGGTAGCCCATACACCACACATTGGTAACCTTGTGCAGAGTCTTACAAAGGAGTATTGAGGCTCTTGTAGCATTAAAACCTATAGAGTAGATGACCAAAATAGTTATAGATGAATTCCAATATATACAAGGAGAGGACCAAAAGATCAGAACAAGAATAGATTTATTTCATACTCTGAAGCAATGGATTTTGCAAAAAATATTGAAAGATGATGGCCAATTGAGCAACCTCAATGAATGGAAGAGTGAATTTGGCCAAATTATTCCACATTGCATCGCTCACATACAAAAGGATGGTGAATTTAGTGTTGAAAAGTTTGACTTAATCATGGATGGAGTAATAGCCTTGGACATTGGATATTCTAAGTTTATCATGGATGGAAGTGCATTACTAGACATCTGATGGAAGATTCACCTTGCAAATATATTGAAAATTCAAGAATACAAATGGCCACATGATTATACAGTGTATGATTGGGAGCAGAAGTATTTGGGTCCTCTCGAATAGTAGGCCTTGGGGGTGTCACAGTGGAAGAACCAAACATTTAGATACACTAATATGCAAAAAGGACCTTGAACAAATCTTCAGTGATCATGGGTGCCTTACGGAGATTAACGAACTATTGTGTCACGAGTGTTGCGGGCTTCATTAGTTATCTACTTTCTCTGTTTTATGTTTTAAGAAAAACTAATGTTTAGTTTATACGAAGAGGTATGAATTTTGAAAAGATGCCATATTTTGTAATAGTCTGAAGCTTGTTGCTTCTCTTATAAAAGAGAAACAAGACTGAATTTTGATATCATCATCATAGGCATTTATATAAACATATATGAGGAGAATTCTATTATATTGTAATATCTATTTGAAGCAATCAATGGAGAAGAAGATTTAATCTGGTGCTCGAATTCTGGTCTCAATTATTTGTTGATAATATTGTGTATGATTGGATTTTTTATGTATTGTAGGTGGGAATATAGGGGTATATTATGAATTGGTATCAATTATTTGTTCATAATACTATGTATGATATAATAATTTTTGGTCTCGAATTGCAGTATTGGATTTTTTATGTATTTTAGGTGGGAATATAGGGGTATATTATGAATGCAATATTTTAGCTATCATTTTATTGAAAAGATTGAACAATTTTCTAATTTTGCAATCTCTTAGTTTTAGTTTTTAGTGTCAGACAGACCTAAGAGATCATTTCTTTGTTTGTAATGAGGAGGCTTAGTTCACCTAATGTTAAGATATCTATATGTATTATTAAATCATAGATGTTCATTATTGTTTCCTTCGTACAAGCATATTTAATACATGTGGAGGCTAGAAGTTGTATTACAAACTAAAGCTATCATCTAGGACATACAAGAAAATTCTAGAATCTAGAAAACATATAGGACATACAAGAAATTATATTCTAACTAAACAAAATTAATTTCAACCAAAGAAAACTAAGAAGAATGAATTACATTCAATAATAAATTACACCATACATATAACCAAAGTTTAGGTGATAAGCTAACCTCTTAATATGACAAGCTAGTTAAGGTGACAAAACATCATCATAATCATCTGCATTGCTAATTACATTGCATTGCACATCTTTCAAACTCCAAACATTACTTCACATTGAATAACTAATAACTAGATGCTGATAGATGAAAAAAAATCAATTACAATATAATTTTTACAAAGTCAACCTAAGTAGTTATGCAATTACTTCACATTGCATAACTAATAACTAGGAGCAGCTGCCAATTACATTTGCTTGTCATGGCATTCCATGAGACCACATTTCTTTGAGGCATTTTTTCAAACAATTCATTGCCTTATCTATGCTACCACATTTTTCATGCATATTGTCTACGAAAGCATTTTATCAAACAATTCACTACCTTGTTGCTATGGCTAAAAGCCTAAAACAAGTGCTTTCAAACAAGATATGGATTCTTGGAAAAAATCTATCAAAGCATAATAGTAAGAAATATCATAGACAAGGCAGTGAACTAGTTGAAAAAATGCCTTAAAGAAATGTGGTCTCATGGTGATGGAATGCCATGACAATCCATAACAATTCTCCTGTCATGGCATTCATCATGGCATTCCATCACCATGAGACCACATTTCTTTGAGGCATTTTTTCCAAAGTTTATTGCCTTGTCTATGCTACCACATTTTTCATACATGTCTACCAAAGCATTTTATCATATAGTTCACTACCTTGCTACTATGGCTAAAAGCCTAAAACAGGTGATTTCAAACAAGATATGGATGCTTGGAAAAAATATTTCAAACAATAATAGTAAGCAACAAGCTATGGTCTCATGGATTTTTTTGGCACGAAAATTAGCGTGATTTTATTTGCATTTTTTCCAAGTTTTAAACGCATTTTTTGGCAATTTTGCTGTTTGAAATGGGGAAAAATCTACATGGTCAGTTTTGTGCATTTTTTAATTGTAGGATTCTCATAGTTAGTGAAAAAGGTAGTGTTCACGAAGGAATGGAAAATATGCGTAGAGCCTTTGAATTATACCCGTACTATGCAATGGCATCGAATCATTTAGCAAACCATTTTTTCTTCACAAGGCAACATTTTCTTGTGGAACAATTGACTGAGATAGCTCTTGTTTCAACTAACCACCCTCTCATGAAATATCATTCATATTATAATCTTGCATGATCTTATCATAGTAAAGGTGACCATGACACCACTAGCTACTACTACATGGCATTAGTCAAGGAAAGCTAGAGGCCATAGGATTTTGTGGATAGGTTCAATTGCAATTGGGAGATCGTAAGAGTTCTATCTCAAAGTTTGAAAAGGTTTTGGAGGTCCACCCTGAGAACTATGAGAGCTTAAAATTTGTAGGCCATATATATGCTCAACAAGGGCAGGCAGAGAAGGCTTTTAAAATTTTGAGAAAGGAAACTCACATAGATCCACGTGATGCCCATGCATTTATCAAGATGGGTGAGTTATTAATATCGACAGACCCCAGTGCAACCTTAGATTCTCTTAATACAATAGAGTCTCTTCTGAAGAAGAGCAGAGAAGAAGTACCCATTGAATTGTTAAACAACATTGGGGTTCTTCATTTTGAGCGTGATGAACTAGAGTTGGCTCAACAAACTTTTATAGAGGCATTAGGAAATGGCATTTGGGTTGAATTCATAAATAAAAGCCCCAATGCAAATTCTGTAGTTTTTTTGTGCGCTTTAAGGATATGGAATTCTTCCATCGACTAGAAGAAGGTGGTGTTTCACTTGAGTTACCATGGGATAAAGTCACAAGACTATTTAATCTTGCTACGGTGTTTGAACAACTACATGATACTAAAAAAGCAAATCTTTTATATGAGCTAATATTGTTCAAGTTTCCTGATTATGTGGATGCATATCTACTTCTTGTAGCCATGGCTCAGGTTCGGAATGAGATCCAACTAAGCCTAGAATTGATTGGGGATGCACTTAAGGTTGATAAAAACTCATCAAATGCTTTATGTATGCTTGGCAACATGGAACTGAAAATAGATGACTGGCTTAAAGAAAAAGAAACAATTAAAGTAGCACACCAACTTGTCTTGGCTGATGAAGCAAAATGAAAAGATGATGAAGAAGGAAGGATTCAGATGGAAATGAGAAAGCAAGAGGAAGAACTTCGATGGGTGATGCAACAAGAGGATAAATTTGAACGTGTGAAGGAATTATGGAAGAGTAAGCGCAAGGATATGGATGATGATGTTGATGAGGCTGGTCAGTTTGAGAAGAAACAAAAGAAGGAAAAGAAGAAAAAGAAGAAGGATAAGGACCACAAGGCTTATGATTCTTATATGGAGGAACTTGATGTTTTCATGCAAGATGAGGAAAATTATATGAGTGATAAGGGACAAGATGATGCAAAAAATTGCCCAAGATCTTCTTGCAGTAGCAGGTCTAGACGAATATGATGATGGTGAGACAAATTCTCTAGTTTCAACAAAATCATGAAGGAGACATGCATACTTTGATTCTGAAGACGATGAACCATTACAAAATAGAGTCTGAGAGAAGATGATCCATATGATGATGATGTCTAGGCTTCCTGAACTTTAACCAAACCTAGCTCCTATTTTCCAAGAGAAAAATCCCCAAGACCCATGGGAAATGAATGATGAGCATTTGAGTTTCAACTTGGTTTCATTTTGAAAAGGGGACATTACATTGTACAAAATTTGTTTAACAACATAATAATTTAATCCACCTATTCAGGACTATAAAATAAAAATAGATGAATTGATCATTTTTAATTATAGGTTATTTTAATCTAGAATCTAATAGAAAGATAAAGCATAATACATTGAGGGACACATAAAATGTTCTAAAATAAAGACTAAAATAGGTTTCCCATAAAAAATAAGAAAGAGGAAAAATGAAAAGATAACATATAGATGATTCATTTGAGGTTTTTGATAATATCTCATTTAACTATGTCAAATGGATTTGGAAGGGACAAAGCATATTTCATTGACTAAAATTTTGAGGTAGCTTATCCATCGTCATTGTATGCATCATCTTCTCTTGGTGCATTGTAGAAATAGATTCCAAGAGAAGATGATGCATACAATGATGATGGATAAGCTACCTCAAAATTTTAGTCAATCAAATATGCTTTGTCCTTTCCAAATCCATTTGACATAGTTAAATGAGATCTTATCAAAAACCTTAAATGAATCATTTGTATGTTATCTTTTCATTTTTCCTCTTTCTTGTTTTTTATAGGCAACCTATTTTAGTCTTTATTTAGAACATTTTTTGTGTCCTTCAATGTATTATGCTTTATCTTTCTACCAGATTCTAGATTAAAAGAACCTATAATTGAAAATAGATTAATTCATCTATTTTTATTTTACAGTCCCAAATAGGTGGATTAAATTATTGTGATGTTAAACAAATCTTGTACAATGTAATGTCCTCTTTTCGAAATGAAACCAAGTTGGAACTCAAATGCTCATCATTCATTTCCCATGGGCCTTGGGGATTTTTCTCTTGGAAAATAGGAGTATAATAAAACTCAAGAAGGGATCTTAATTTCATAAAAGGGGCCACTTAAGTGTTGGCACAGAGACAAGGAAATGTTTATGCTGCAAATGGGGCAACCATTGTGCTAGCTAAAAGGGGTCAATTTGATATTGCAAAGGAAATTTTTACACAGGTACAAGAAGCTGTTACAGGAAACATCTTTGTTCAGATGCCTGATGTGTGGGTAAATCTAGCACATGTTTACTTTGCACAAGGACAATTTGTGCTTGCAATGAAAATGTTTATGCTGCAAATGGGGCAGCCATTATGCTAGTTGAAAGGGGTCAATTTGATATTGCAAATGAAATTTTTACACAGGTACAAGAAGCTGCTGCAGAAAACATCTTTGTTCAGATGCTTGATGTGTGGGTAAATCTAGCACATGTTTACTTTGCACAAGGACAATTTGTACTTGCAGTGAAAATGTATCAAAACTGTTTGACAAAATTCTATTTTGGCACTGACACCCAAATTTTATTATAATTAGCTCGAACACATTATCAAGCAAAACAGTGGTAATATTGTAAAAGAACATTATTAAGAGCAGTAGATTGTAACGAGCATTTCAAATTTGTGTTTAATGTAATGAGGGTTTCAAATTACCTCTGAGTTCATTGCAGAGGGCATCCCCAAATCCAACTTTGCTACAAAGGGCCTCGACGACTTCAAATTCGTTGTAGCAAACTCTGAATTCCTTGCCCACCTTTTCAAAAGTCTCTAGGTCCTCTCCAAATCTTTATTGCCCATGCAAGTAGCTGTTATAACTGATCAAAATGCCTCAATGCCAGGCTAAGGAATGAAGCAAGGTTTGCAATGAACATGAATAATCGTGCTAATACATCGCGTGCAATATATCACATTGATAATTAGCTGAAATGTTTTTAAAATTTTTTGTCTAATTTGTATTTTGTGACTAACTATTTAGTCATTTTTATTTCTGTGACTAAATAATTTTTTACTCAACAACCAAATTAGTCATTTATTTACTCATTTATAGCTAAGTTGTAAAAAAATAGTAGAATTTAGTCATTTTTAGGGTGATCCCACAATATTGGTTTACAATTTCCAGGAGATCCTGATTTTTGCTGAAATCAAATATTTTCAGAAAGTATATTGATTTAAGCCTTGAAAAGTTCCATTTAAAGGATTCTAATTGAAGAGGGTTTGATCAAACCACCTTAGATCATTCCCCCTTGGATGGAACCCTGCTATTTTTAAACCATACCTATAACAGAGTCTCCTTTACACCTATCAAAATGCTGATAAAAAACCACTTTTGATTTACCTTTTGGGGGATCAAATGAATTCGTTTAAAATTTATTTTTTGTAAGTATGTAGTCCTTATTATAAGCTTCCCAAAAGTATAATTTTAAATAAATTTAATTTTATTATTATATTTATTTTTTATTTCTTGTGAATGTAGGTTTTTCATCGAAAATCAAGCTCTCTATTCTGCACATGTGGAAAAATAGTAGATTATCAAAAAAAATTGAAAAATATCAGTTACTAGATATTGAAATCCTTGATCCAACAATTTTTTTTTATGTTGTATACAGTCTGCCTATGTCTGAATTGTAATTTGTTTGACTTCAAAACTTGATTAAGGAATAAATATTCAATAAAACACTATGAAACCAAATGAAAGCACTAGATATTGTAGTTAAAAATCTAAATTCGAAAAAAATAGAATTTTATCCTTCATGGAAAAAAAAGTTATGTTGTATATAGTGAGCATCACTCCTTATAAATGGTGTTTACTGAAAAAAACTAGTTTTTGAAGGAGATGGAAAAAGAAGTGAAATCGAATTCCAAAATTAAATTAAAATATATATTTAGAATCTATAGACAAAATGTCACAAATCACTAGTTTGCATCATCTTCAAATTCCTCATATTTTAGCCGCTATAGGTGCCCGAAAGTGAAGATTTAGTTAGAAAAAAATAGTTCAGTGTCCAGTTTGGCCA
The DNA here is from genome assembly GCA_007258455.2 of Sequoia sempervirens. Classification (NCBI taxonomy): domain Eukaryota; kingdom Viridiplantae; phylum Streptophyta; class Pinopsida; order Cupressales; family Cupressaceae; genus Sequoia; species Sequoia sempervirens. The sequence goes on from VDFB02000017.1 coordinate 166,694,056, forward strand.
AAAGTTGTAAACCAATATTGTGGGATCACCCTTTAGTTGTTGTGACTAAAATTTTTAGTCACCTACTCATTTATTTTCCAAATTCTACTAGTGTCACCACATTAGTATTTGCATATTTGGGTGTCGATGTCGGAGCATGTAGTGGTCTTTTCTAGAAACTGCCCTTAGGGTGTCATGTCTTGGTTTAGGTGGGTGAGAGAACAAATTCTTTGGAATGGATGGCTCAAGGTTTAGAGCCCTTTTAATAGCCTCTTCTAAAGATATTGGTACAAATAATTTCACAAACCGACTAAGAGCTTTGGTGAGCCTGATAATGAAGAGATGCACAATCCTCTTTTCTGATAATTTGGGCACCATCACCACTACTTTTTAAAACTCCATTATATAATCATCCACTAAGTGATGTTGTTTGATCATGGTCAGCTTGTTGAAATATTCTTCTTCATCCTTCAACTCAAATCTATCAAGAATTCTCTTTTTGAATTCATCAAATCTGTGTATTTGATCATGGCCTTGTGTGGTACGACCATGAAACCACCATTCATATGCTTCCCCTTCAAGATGCAAAGAGGCAAACTGAACCATATCTTTCTCTATATCATAGGATTGAGCAAGAAATAAGTTTCCATCTTTTGTAACCATGCTCTAGTTGAGATCCTATTACTCCCATCAAAATAAGTTGTGCTAAGCTTTCCCAACTTATGCGCCAAATCCTTGCTTTTGTATAACCCTTTCTTCTGTGGCTCAATCTTCCTTGCAAATTCTATGTAGTTTATGTATAAGACATCTCCAATTTGATTTCTTCCAGTAAGGATTGGTACTCGCCACACCATCCATGAATAGTTTCGGGATTGAAGGCACCGATGTTCACCAATTCACTCCTCTCTTGTTCGATTTTTCAAAAGAATATGTTCCTTGGGGTCCTTGTAAAAATATTATTCACTGCATCATTGCTTCCACCATTTTTTATGAAGTTTCACCCTTTTGATTGTTGTGATTTGAATTTCCACCCAATATATTGCCTAGATCAAAACTTTCAATACATCTCTTGTTTCCACTAGGGTTGTAGGTATATCCCTTAACCCTCTTGTAATCTCATGAATTTCTATAATTGTTTCCTTAAATATTTTTCATCTTCTAACATCTTCCTTTTCTCTAGGATTGAATTTCTTTCTTGATCCAAAATTTCTTTAGTTCTCTCCTTTGGTACCTAATGTCCCTTTCACTCAACATCAATTATTAGGAAAGCCCTACAGGCTGGCAGAATCATGTTCTAATACCACTGTAATGTTCCTAACATAAAATTTTAACACAAAGATTGATTTACAGATTGAATTAAGTGAATAGAAACATATGAACACAAATATCACTTTGATATAATGATAAACTTTAGAACTTCATCCACATATATGATATATCAAATACAACTCACTAAGACTGATCCAGAATGATATACAATGCTCCCTTAGATCAACAACAATATTACTATCCTCCTTATAGATTTCTTGAAGCTCAGATGCAATCCTTGAATGAGAATGCCCTCAAGAACTAAAGGGGTTTTGTCCTCTAATCCTAGTGACTGTTGGGTTTTCATCTAATGATCACAAACTCCTATGGGTTTTCATCCACATAAAGAATTAGAACACAAGTACATCTTGAAATACAAAAGAATGACATAATAATTTGATGCCTATTACAAGAATTGAATCCCTATATTTATATGCTAACAATTTCCCTCAAGGAACAGGTTGACCTTGAGCCAAAATGGCCCCAAAGCCCAAATTTGAATTTCACACACTACACTAGGTCGGCCTTAAGGCCAAGGTAGATTCTTTTGGAATCAACCTTCCACCCTACAGACCTATCCACATGCTCCCTTGGCCCCTTCCTTCTTCACGAAACTTTGTAAATTATGCCACATGATCTAGAGGTATCTTATCCATTATGCCTATTGAAGTAGGTGACAGTTGCCTGACACAATCATCTTTTGATAATAATATCTTTCCGGTACCTGATCCATTTCCCTTGAGATTTGGATATGATGTGTAGGTGTCATTGTAGATGTTATGTTCTAAACTGCAAGCTATAATATGCTCTTGCAGAGGAATGTGGAGGAATTCTCAAAAGCGATTCTTCTCTGATACAACGAGCTTGGATTGGTGACCTTCTGATGGTGATATCTTTCTAGTATATGATCCTTTTTGCATGGGCTCTAGATATGATGTGCAAGTGTCATTACAAATGCTATGTCCCAAAACGCAAGTTGGGAGGGTGTTCTGTGATGAACTGTGGTAGGATTCTTGGATTCTGCCATTTAGTTGATTTCTCGAAAAAGGGGACATGACATCATCCCAATGAAGTATCATGTTTAATATTCGAATTTTTAGGGTTAAAAGCACATTCCAAAAAATACCATGTCAAGCAGTTTATTTAGAATAACTGATCTAATGTTATCACACTTCAAGAATTGGAAGTTAGTGCAGTTCAATTGGGTGCCATACTTGCCTCCATTTGGCATGAAGCCCTCTCCTTTCACAACAATCATGTTAATGGTAGTGGTGGTATTATTTTGGGCCTTACACTTTATCTCTTTAAAAATGTTGTGGCATCTTGGTCTAATCCTAATAGCTACTATATTTGGGCTACCACTCTCAGCTCAAACATAATATTTGGACTTTGTTCTATTTATGCCCCTAACTTCCCTTCAATAAATTTAATTTTACAATGGCTTCATCTTCACCTATCTAATGTTGAGTGGGTGTTGGGGGTGACTTCAACATTCAATGGAGCACCCATTCAACTATAATTGGGACAATTCTTCTTGCCCATCCTAGTCTAAATTTGATTCTTGGATAATGTATCAAAACTCACTAGGAGTTTATGATCCTCTCTCAGGTAAAATTAACCTCCAAATGTTGCATGTTCATTTGTACCTAACACAATTATCATGAAGGATTCTTAAGGAATCCCCTCTCATAGGCCTTCTTGTTCATGTGACCTCTTAGTTATGCTCTCCAATCACCTACCCATTTTCACCACACTTTCCCTCATTGATTTCACCCTCCTCCCTAATGAACTTCCCTACAAGTTGAATGTTTCCCACTTAAATCAGTAGTATTGCATTGATGGACTATTAGCCACCTAGAATACTAAACCAAAGCCCCAACAAGATAAGTGGATTAGTTGGTGGGAGATAACCATTTCCCATTATAAGCTATTCCTCTATGGTTATGGTGAAGAGATGATGTCGTAGACTTAAAAAATCATTTTAAGAATAGATAGAGCATGACCATTCTCTTCTATCTTCTAATATGATTAATATCTCCCTCTAGCAATTAATTGTTAATGATTAAAATTTACTTAAAATATTGGTCGTCTACAAAAGGGGCCCAAGTGCATGCTTGCTTTTAGTAGATCAAAGATGGGGATAGTAGGTCTAACAAAGAACAATTTTCTATCATAGAGTCTATTGGTGGTTCCTTGTAGATGAACCACTTTGCCATTTTATAAACCCTTTATGAGCACTATACAAATCTTTTCATTGATGAATGAACTAGAGATCCTCTTCTTCCCATTATTGAACAATGTATTGCCAGTTGCTTCCCTCACAAAATTGACCCTCAATACAATAACTTCCTCAACCATCTTCTTTCCATTCTAAGAGTTGGGTTATTCTCTTCTAAGTATGGCTTTGGAGAAGAGCCTAGGAATTGAGTTTTACAGGGCTCTTTGGCCCTACATTTGAGATTTTTTTTATCATGTTTACTTAGAAGGCATCAAGAAATGGGTTCCTTGAGAGCTATCAATAATAAATATTTTTTCAAGCTTCTCCCCAAAGGTAAAGATAGACTATATGAGTGGATGGTGACCTATTGCCTTACTCAATACATCTTAGAAAATTTGAGCCAAAACTTTGACTCAATAGAATAAAATACATAAACCAGGAGATTGTTTGACTAAAATAGAATAGGTTTTTAAGTACTAGATTTATCTTGGAAAACTTGGTTCTCGCATGTGAGACCACTGAATGGGCACAAAAAATCACCGAATATGATTTAGTTATCAGATTATAATTTGATAAAGCATATGATTGCATTTGTTGGACCTTTATTCTTAACATGGTAAAATGGTTGGAATTTAGGCTTGAAATTTGTGATTGAATTAGAATACAATTGTTCATGGATGCTAAAGCTCAAGTTGTTGTTAGTGGATCTCTTTCCCCTAATTCCCATTACAAAAAGATAATTGCCAACATTGCCCCTTTTCCCCATTCATGTTTGTTTTAGTAGCCGATGCTCTTGGCTACCTTTTCCAACATGCACTTTCTAAGCTTACTCATGGCATTTCATTGCTAGGTAATGCCAAAGCTCTTAATTCACAGTTTGTTTCAATGATAGAATGCTATTCATTCAAAATTTAGTTGATGAAGTGACGCACAATTTGGATATTTTAAAACTTTTTGGTAATATTTGAAGCTCTAAGATAACCATGCACAAAATCAAGTTCATTAGGACCCATCCTAACCTTCATTCCATTTGAATTCCTAGTGAATGACATGAAGTTAAGCATTGCACCATCACTAGATTTGGGATTCCCTTTGACATCACTACATCCCTCAAAGATGTATGGAATTGGTTCATGAACAAAATGAAAAACAAATTTATGAATTCGACCAACTAATTCTTATCAATGACTAGCTATATTTAGGTTGCTACTAAAATCCTTCCTTTTTTCTCATTTTTATATTTCATCCTATTTACTTCCCTCTCAACAATGTTACACCTAATTGACTTAGTTGATTAGAAGCTTTGTTTGAACCAACCGGGACAACAAGAAAGACTTCCTTTCCACATCTTGGCTACATTTTATTCAATCAAAACATAAGAAGGGTTTTAGAAATTTTGACCTTTTCACATAGGATATCTACCTCACTAGTAAGTGGATTGTGCAGACATTAGAAGGGGAGTCCCCCTAAAAACATTTTGGCCCATTTTTGTATCCTATCTACTTTTGCTGGTTGCGTATGGAACATAATCAATTGGATTGACAAACGCCTTCTTGCTCTCTTTTTCAAAATCCATGTGTTTATTGTTTATAAGTACACTACTTTCTTTTCTTTTTTAATTGCATGAATCGGGTAGCCCCCCCAATAAACTGCAGTGCGCCTAGTAAACTTTTTTCACATGACCAGTGATACACGCCCTTCGATACCACAGAAAGAAAGAAGAATGCCGACAAGAGAAGGTGGATGGAAGTGTGAACTACTTGCACTACATAAGTGTTCCTTTTAAGTGTAAATAATTTGTGGCCTTACAATATATGTAACACACGTGCGACTGTAGAGTGCCGACATGGGAAGGTGGATGGAGGTCACGAGTTGAGACGTGGGGAAGGAGGGCAGGGGCAGGGGCACGAAGGATCGAGATAGCGGGCCATACATCTCAATCGTATGATATTAAAAGTCGAGAACAGTTTAGTTTAATTATGAAGAACACATTAAATGCTATTTATAACGCACTCTACAGTGATGGTTCGATAAATATTGTTCTAGACTTAGGCAACAGGCAACAGTCAACTCAGGATTTTGGTATCTAAGCATGTTTAAACCAAGCAAATGTAACTAGGACCTGAAAGATAAGGCAAGGCTTGTAAAGGCTTTTAATGGTGAATATTATTAATGGCCACAAAGAATTCCAGTGAATTAGATTGCAGACTGATGAAATACAAGAATATGAAAGAGAAGCTTGGGATAATCTTTGTTGAGATAGTTTTGAGGAGAGCTTATAGTTTTTCACCCTATTATAGAGATAATACATAATGCAATAAAAAAAGATTGAAATTAGAAACATCCTGCTTGAAATAGGGTGTAGAAATATAAAATTGGAGTCACGAGTTAATACTCAGATTGGAGAAGATTGGAGAAGATTATGGAGAAAATGGGAGAAGCTGTGTAGAAGAGAATAAAAAGAATTACATCTCTTGCAATCTCCTCAAACATCCATGTTGTTTGTATACAACTGTGATATTTTCAAATTCCCCAAAAGTATTATGCATATCTCAATTAGAATTCAAGGGACTGTCTGAAAAAGTTTAATTTCTTACCCCTTTGTCTTATCCATCAAAATATATGCATTTTCAAATTATTTGAATTACTATAGGATAAGAATTCAATCTTTAGATGCCTGAACCCACAGAATTCAATCTTTAGATGTCTGACCTTACAGAAGGATTTTCTACGAGGACATTAGTTTTAACTAGCAAATTGATGATTGTAAAGTATTAAAACTATGTTATCTTATTAGTTGTAATTGCTTCAACATAAATGGCGAGTATAGTGGTATATTCTTTAATTACATTATTTATCAAGACTCAAATTTACTAGAGGTGCAATAAAAAGGGATGCATGACTGGGGGAATGGATACCCTCACTCTTTGTCTCTTAGCTAAATGGGCATCAGCTTAGACTCATACTCCCACATCAAGTTACTTTGGTGGAATGGATACCCCAATCTTTAGCTCCCAACCAAAAGACCATCAGCTTAGCTGTGTGCTTCCATATTGATTCACATTGATGAAATGAATACCCCAGTCCTTCATTCCCAACCAAAAAAATGTCAACTCAAACTCATACTCTATATTAAATTATTAATAATAAAACTAATCTAATATACAATTTATAAATGAAAATGTTCCATTCACAAAAACCCACCAAAAATCATCAAATTGTATCCAAAAATACATACTAAGAATACACAAATATACATATTAAAGATCCTCACAAAAAATCCACCATAAATCATCAAATAAGAATGACCATATTTCCAAAAATCCTTATATATTAAGACTAAAAGTACATGAATATACATATTAAAAACCCTGAACCAGTTTCTCATCCTTAACTGTGAACTACATAGAGATGTTAAACATAAACCATAGCATTATCTACTGCACAATAAAAGAACTCATGGTCATATTTTCTGGTTCCACCCTTCAATTTCCTCTGTAATCACTTCACCAGAATCCCGAGGAGTCACTTTGCACCGCTGTAGAATTTTCCTTTTTATTGCTTTCATCAGTGCCCGCTTCAGATTATCCCCATTTCCCCTGCCCTCTTTATCCTCCTTGTCTTTCACACATTCCTCCATAGCGTAGTACTTCTTGTTAACATAAGCCAATGCCAGAATACCTGTTGCTGCCGCCATTCTTGAAGATTCAATTCCTTACTGTTTGACTTTGCAAGAGCAGTGTAAACCTGATGGAAAACAGAGCAGCTTAGTGGGTTTATGTAGGAGGGCGTGGAGCCAAATCTTGCTGAGCAAGAAAAGTATCAGTATCCGGTGAAAAGTGATGCCATGGTCCCGTGCCGTCTTCAACAAGCCAAGAAATGAGCCACTCATTGATGAATGAAGAGACGCAGCTGAAGTTGATTTTGCTGACTCCTGTAGCAAATCTGACTGTTTCCATTTGTTTCTTTGGCTTTTGGTGGGTTCCAGAGCCGCCTTCATACAAATTTGGTTATCTACCCAAGCTACGTAGAATTCATTTAAAGAGAATATCTTTGACCAAATTTGAAGGGACTCGATAAGTTGATGTATGGGCAAATTGGATGACTGGGATCTTCCTTTCTTTATTATTGTTTTTTTATGTAGCGGTTTTGTTTACATTTTTTATGCTTTGGATTGTTGTCTTGTATGAACTTTAGGTATGATTCAGACTGTTGTCTCTGTGAACTTCCCATGGGTATATCGGATGACTGGGATCTTCCTTCCCTCACTATTGTTATCTTAGCCTAACAGTTTTGTTTACATTTTTATACTTGAGATTGTTGTCTCCTATGAATTTTAGGGGTGTGACTATTTCCACCCACTTTTTTTTTTTTTGAATGTGTAACACTATTTTTTAAATGGTAATATAGACATCTATTTATACAAAGAAATAAATAAAGATGACCCACATCCACTCATGATACATTTTTCTTATATTTGTTAGGTAACTAGGAATGTTAAGACAAAGATACATAAATATTATTTTCCATTTATTTATTGATAAAAGGCGTTGTAGTAGATTCCCTCTCTATTAAAATAAGATTAATAGTGTTATTCTATTTATAATTATTCTTAAAAATTTCATTTTATATTGTGTTTAAAATGTGTAAGGTAAATAATTGTTTTAATAAAAGTATTTGAGTTAATTAAATTATCAATTTAGATAAGTGATTAGGGATTCTAGAAGATTGCATGTTAAAATTAATATTAATAGTAGAAATATTTAAAATATGAAAAATGATGTTAAAGATATTAGAAGTAGATTCACCACAATGTTCTTTAAGTTTTAGAATATTATTTGTATTGATAAATTAGGTATTGTAGTAGGTTCACTAGCTCATTTTAAACAAAGGTTTTATAACCACCTTAAAAAATAAATGCTCATAAATTGTAGGTTTAATTGCAACATCTAATTAATACTTATTATATTTATTCTTCTTCTTAAAAAAATAAAATCCATAAAATGAAAGACAATTCACTTATCAAATATTACAAAGATTATATCTTAGAAAAGAAGAAGAGGTATTCATGTACTTAACATGCATATGCACTTTATATGCACATACAAAATAGCATACAAGAACAAGTTAAACAATATAACCTAATCTACTCACAATATATGCAACACTCTAGTCAAGCATAATGATTAGTAAACATTGATGAAAATACAATGAAATCTCACCACCATCAATTCTTGTTGCACCAAGATTTGGTGGTTGTGCTCCAATATGAGAATGTGAATACTCCTTACCAATAAGATAAAATTGCATAAAGAGTGTAGATTAAAATGGCTTGGGTTGCATGTATCCAATTATAGATTTTTGGATGAGAGATTGAATGGATAGGATTAGTTTGAGGGATCAAGGGCTCAAATTGGTTGAGAGGATTGGCTTGATGAGGAGGGGACGAATATCTCCACATTGTTGATGAGAATGAAGGGGTTCAAAGTTAAAGAGAAATCAATGGTTGAAGATTCCCTTGGAAGAAGTGGATGGACAAGATTGAAGGGGTACTTTGGAGTACCTTGGGGGTATGGGAAAATATTTGACCCATTTGATGTGTACCAAGACCCGTGTCACATGTACAAAGACCCATACCTTGTGTACAAATGTCCATGCCTATGTACACTTTTGGAGGAAGTACATGATTTGAGGGGACTAATGAGGGTTAGGAATGTACACATGGGGGATTAGAGGGTTAATTGGTTTTAGCACACTAAATAAAAAGTGAATGTGGAAGAAAATTAAATAAATAGAAATGTTTATTTAAGTTTTGGCACAAGGATTAGGGACATAGATAAATAAATATTTGAATTTATTTAGTTAAGGTGGACTATAAAAGATATGATTTAGGCTAGAAATAGAGGTCAATCAAATAGCTTGATGAAAAGTGATTTTATTAATTAGATAATTAAATATTATTTAATTAATAAGGGGATGAAAATTAGATAATTAATCAAATAAATAGGGATTAGTTGAAATGACCAAACTCATTAAAGTTGTGAGCCAAATCAAAATTTGAGAGTTACGATGGAGATTGGTAGTGTGTGGGTTTGGTGAAGGCAAAATTGTAAGCTAGCACACTTGGGCTCTAGTCAATGGAGGTTGAGCAACTTCTACAAACTGAGCATAGGTGCGGGGGGTGGCATTAGTTGTGGGTGGGTTGGATGTTGTATGCAGGCTTCCCAAAGGTAAATTTGGGTGTTTCTTTTTCCTTTCTGATGTGCTTTATTTTTTATGTGTGATTTTGTAGGGATCTGCTCTGAAGAAGGTTGCATGGCATCCTTAGCAAGTCTGAAGGACCCCTCTTTGCTTTCCTTTAAGGATATTGTTGGAGAAATTTCTTCATCATCTAGACATGAGGATGAGGTGAATTTCCTCTTGCTTTGGACAAATAAATCCAATGGGTGTTTGGAAAGGAGAAAAGATCACATAGTAGTGGTGATTAATCCAAATGTTGTGGAAAATGATGTGATGTATTTATTTGAGCATGCACTAATTTGTAAGTTCATGGGAGTCTGCAGCTCTTTGCCTTTTTTGGAGGCTTTGAAAGGAAAACAAAGGTGCGGAAACACTTTCCTAATGCAAATTCTAGGAAGAGAATGCAGACTCAAGGTTTAAATTTCAAATTACAGTTCATTAAAGGTGCACATTACCAAGAAATAGATAAGAAAAAATTTCACACAACACAAAATAGACACTAGATTTAACGTGGGAAAACCCTTTTGAGAGAAAAACCCACCACACTAAGAAAAAAATCTTTGTATTACAGTGAACAAAAGGTCCACATACAGAGTTACGGTTTCTTCCTTTCAGATGTCAATTCAGACACTCAATACATGCAACATTACAAAATTGATCTATCTCATTCTCTATCACAGACTCACAACTCAACTTCTAATCGCTATTCCAACGCATTACACATTATAGCATTTTCTTTTCTGAGAGGATTACCATCAACCTGCATCATCAAACCCATACTAGAAACATACCAATTTGATTCCCATTCGTAACAACAAACCAACCATCACACAATAGTTACCATATCAGGCCATGTCGAAGAGACAGTTTCCAAACTCTTGCCGATCAAATCAAGTCTCACCGATGCATGCTTATCACAATACACTGTCGATCAAAATAGCCATGTCGAAGAGAGATTCCAACTTCTCCCACTGATACACCAAGGTCTCATCAATGCTTGCTTTACCATCCATGTGATCCCCACTGCCAAGTCAACATGGCTTTCACCATCAATCGCTTTCCTCCTGACAACGTGAATCCCACCCCAGTCATCGACATAACAAACTTTGTCAAAGAGACATCTTCTAAAGTCACAACGAACATCCATAGTCTCATTGATGAGAACTGTTAAGACTTCTATTAGAATGTCTAAGAGACATTTGCCAATGTCTAGCCAAACCATCTAGGTCTCTCCGACATACACGTTCAAGACTTTCACCATCATGTCGAAGAGACATTTTTCAATGTCTCGCCAAACACCTAAAGTCTCTTCGACAAGAGCATTCCAACCATATTCCCACACATGTACAAACATATGAGATAAGGTAAAAATAGTGGGAATGTGTGGAAGTGGGGACATGTGAGGGATTGGGTAATAAGCCCAACTTCACACAAGATTGTGAGATAAAAACACAATAGTGTGTCCCACTCCAAGTTGTGGTTACATGTCTAAAAAAATAAGGAAGACAAGTTCCCTATTGTATCTCCTCTAACCAACATCTTGACACAATTTAATTCAATTTTGTTTGGGAAGGAGTGGGGGTTAACACCCAATCTTTTGTATTTCATTCTCTAGATCTTGAGGACTACTTAAAACCCATCAAACAGCGTAGAAAATCCCAAAGCACAACATTAAATATGTTCATATTTGTTTAAGTTAGCATGTCTTGGTTCAACACAACTTTAATTAGACAAATTAGGAGCATTAATGTTTCCTATTGTTTGGTTCAAAATGGATGGATCATGGGTTAGAGCCCTTTTAATAGCCTCTTGTAAATAGATTGGTGAAAATGATTTCACAAACCCCCTAAGAGGTTTGGTGAGCTCAATAATAAAGAGATGCACAATCATCTTTTTTGATAATTTAGGCACCATCACCACTACTTTCTAAAAATTCATTATATAATTGTCTATTGAGTGATGTTGTTTGATCATGGCCATCTTGTTTAAATATTCTTCTTCATCCTTCAACTCAAATATGTCAAGAATTCTCCTTTTGAATTCATCAAATCTATGTATTTGATCATGGCTTTGAGTGGTATGACCATGAAACCACCATTCATATGCTTCCCCTTCAAATGCAAAGAGGCAAACTAAACAACATCTTTCTCTGTCATATGATTGAGCAAGAAATAAGTTTCCATCTTTTATAACCATGCTCTAGCTAAGATCTTATTACTCCCATCGAAACAAGTTGTGACAAGCTTTCCCAACTTATGCTTCAAATCCTTACTTTTGTATAACCCTTTCTTTTGTGGCTCACTCTTCCTTGCAAATTCTATGTAGTTTTCATAAGACGTCTCTGATTTTATTTCTTCTAGTAAGGATTGGTACTCACCATGCCATCTACGAATAGTTTCTAGATTGCAGGAACTAGTGTTCACCAGTTCACTCCCTCTTGTTTGATTTTCAAAAAGAATACGTTCCTTGGGGTCCCTAATGAAATATTATTCACTGCATCATTGCTTTTGCTATTGTTTGATAAGGTTTCATCCTTCTGACCATTGTGATTTGAATTTCCACATGATATCTTGTTTGCCAAAACTTTCAATACATCTCTTGTTTCTGCTAGACTTGTGGGTATATCGCTTAACCCTCTTGTAATCTCATGAATTTATGCAATTGTTTCCTTAAATATTTTTCATCTTTCGACATCTTCCTTTTCTCTAGGTTTGAATTCCCTTCTTGATCCAATTTCTTCAGTTCTCTCCTCTGGTACTTAATGTCCCTTTCACTCAACATCAATCATTAGGAAAACCCTACAGTCTAGCAGAATCATGCTTTGATACCATTGTAATGCTTTTACCATAAAACTTTAACACAGACTAATTTGCAGATTGAATTTGATGAATAAAAACATATGAACAAAAAGATCACTTTGATATATGATAAACTTCAGAATTTCATCCACATATATGATATATCAAATACAACTCACTAAGACTGGTCCAGAATGATATACAGTGCTCCCTCAAATCAACAATAGTATTACTATCCTTATAGATTCCTTGAAGCTCAGATGCAACACCTGAATGAGAATTCCCTCAAGAACCAAGGGGGTTTCATCCTCTGATCCTAGTGATCATTGGGTTTTCGTCCAATGATCACAAAATTTGGGTTTTCATCCACATAAGGAATTAAAACACAAGTGTCTTGAAATATAGAAGAATGACATAATAATTTGATTCCTATTACAAGAATTGACTCCCTATATGTATATGCTAACCATTTCCCTTAAGGAACAAGTCAGCCTTCAGCCAAAATGATGCCAAAGCCCAAAATTTGAATTTCACATGCTACACTAGGTTGCCCTTAAGGCCAAGGTAGATTCTTTTGGAATTAGTGTGCCACTCTGTGAACCTATCCACACACTTCCCTGGCCCCTTCCTTATTCATGAAACTTTGCAATTGATGTTGCATGATCTAGAGGTGTCTTATCCATTATGCCTGCTGAAGTAGGTGCCAATTTCCTGACATAGTCATCTTTTGATAACAATATCTTTCCAATACATGATCCATTTCCCTTGAGATTTGGATATGATGTGTAGGTGTCATCGTAGATGCTATATTCTAAACCACAAGTCCAAATGTGCTCCTACGGAGGAATGTGGGGGAATTCTCAAAAGCAATTATGCTTTGACACAATGAGCCTGGATTGGCAACCTTCTAATGGCGATATCTTTCTGATATATGACCATTTTTACATGGGCTTTGGATATGATGTGCAAGTGATATTTGAGATGCTATGTACCAAACTGTAAGTCGAGAGGGTGCTCTGTGATGAACTATGGTAGGATTCCCAGATTTTTCCCTTCAGTTGATTTCCTAGAATAGGGGACATGACATCATCCCAATGAAGTATCATGTCTAATATTGGAATGTTTAGGGTTAAAAACCCCTTCCAAAAAATACTATGTCAAGCAATTTATTTAGAATAACTGATATAATGTTATCACACTTCAAGAATTGGAAGTTAGTATAGTTCAATTGGATACCATACTTTCCTCCATTTGACATGAAGCTCTCTCCTTTCACAACAATCATGTTAATGGTAGTGGTGGTATTATTTTGTGCTTGTTGTTATTTCATGCCACCCTTTGATGACCCATCATTGATAATTGATCCGAGAGATTCCCCATGGCCCATCTTGCATGTTATTCTCCTTGAGGCTTCCTAAATCTTGCTTAGTCCTAGAATTTCAAGTTTTCGGGCTATCTCTTACTCACTTACCTTGAATGCCTTCTCCATCGCTCCCTTCCTTCCCCTTTTTCTTCTAAGAGTTTGAGGTACTGTTATGCCTTGCATAACCACCCCATTTTATTTTGGAACAAAATGGGTCCCCCTTTCTCTTTCTAGTTTCTTTTGATTTTGGTTATTTGCTTTCCTCTTGGGGGTGCTTCTGTTTTCTACCTGAGCTTGTCTTCTGTTATGCCTGATTTAAATCTTGGTTCTGTCTCAACTTGAATTAGCTTCCTTCTTGCCAAGTATTCAATGAAATAATCATAAGCAACAGGATAGTTTATTTTAATATATTTCATATGCTTTGGGGACTAATGGGAGCATTTGTTTTGCAGGATTAAATCCTACACTTGATGATATTTGCCAAGGGAGCTCAGCTGGAATGCATTCCCCAATCCAGTTGGTCATAAAAATCAGCTAAGGCAAAGGTCGACAAGACCCTAGAGATGTCACAGCAAGTGAAATTCATGTGCAGGCATCAATCGGCAAGACATCAATCAGAGTCCCAACAACTAGGAGCTTCCCATCGGCATGGGATTTTTCCTTCGGCAAAAGGTCTTAGTGAGATCCTTATGTCTCACCGACCGGTGACAAATAGAACACATTTCGGTATAAAGGTTTGGCTTCGGGAGGAAGTCTTGGCGACTTCCTTAAGTCTCACCGACTAGCGTGTATGGAGCAGACACTTCGGCGGGAGCTACTATCTTTGGTGTGTGGTCTCGCCAAACGCCTGTAGTCTTGCCGACCGCTGATAGGAACATACATCGGGGAGAGTGGTTCACCATTGGCATGAAGTCTAGTCGAAGTGCTAAAGTTTTGGCAACACGGAAGTGATGTCGCCAGGAGTCTTGCCGATAGGGGGGGTCCCACCAAAGGTCTAAGCCCGGCGATAATTTTGCCTTTGGCAATAGATCTGGATGATAAGCGTATGTCTCGCTAAAAAGGTAGGAGGAGCCTGGAGAAAGTTAGGGCTTGGTGAAAGGAAGCCTCGGTCGGTGTAAAGTCTCACCGACTGAAGGAAGTCTCAACAACACGAACGAAGCTCGCCGAGAGGAAGGTGGCTTCGGCCAGATGTCTCACCGATAGAGATGTCTCGGTGAAAGGTCTCGCCGATGATCCCTAGTCTGGGCGACTATAGAGAGTTTCACCGAAACAGAATGGGCTTGGGGAGGAAATTAAAGGGTCGCTATGATGTCTCCTCGACCATGGAATGTCCCACCAAAAAAATGGAGCTCGGCAGAGGATCATGCCTTCGCTAAAAGGTCTTGGCGAAGAAAGAAAGTTATGCCGAAGCAAAAGGACCCAAGCTCGGGGAGACTCTGAGTGGATGGAACGGGTTCCGTAAGATGTCTTGCCAACCCGATGGTGTCTCAGTGAAGGGAGGTGCTTCAAAGGGGACTCGCCATAGCCTTTGGCCAACATTGAGGGGTCATGCTGAAACAAAAGGGCCGAAGCTCGAGGAGAACAAGAGGAAGTCAGGGAGACTCCAAACAAAAGAAGAGGCTTCGCCACGAGGTCACAGTGACAAGTGAGTGTCTCCCCGACATGAAAAATGAGCTCACCAGAGGATTCAGGGGTTCGCCGAGATGTCCCACCGACTAGCGGGGGTCTTGCCGATGGCTTTTGTGAGCTCGATATGACTTCTGCAGCTCATCGAAATGTCTTGTCGACTGTCTAATATCATGTCGATAATTGATAAAAGTGATAATCGCATCAGGGAGACACGATGAGTGTCTCACCGACATGCGATTCAATATGGACCACTTTTGACTGCCAACAAATCCTACGTGGCCTCTGTTCCTCCAATCAGAAGAAGATGACCTATTGACCAATTGACCATCCCTGTGTAAGAAGACCAACAGAATGCAGGTGGGATGGATTCATTCTAAGATCAGGGAGGCTATGGATTGGCTTGGATGTAATGTTCAAATCTACAAGGAGGCCCGATGATGTTCCAGAGGACGGTCAACCTACAGCAGGAGTCTGGAACATGAAGGAAGCTGAAGGAAGGAAGAATCTATGACTCACAGGGATAGCTGTGGTAACCACCGGTAGAGATTGACCAGTATTAATGGTAAAGTGCCTTGGAGCATTCAAGGCGACCCTAACAGAGTTCAAAGATGGACACGAAGATAGGAGAGTAAATGTTGCAGCTACAAAAAGATCTAAAGGCTTCTCCTGAGGTCAAGCCATCACCGACTTGGACAACAGGGCTTCTCATTGAATGCAACATTGATTCTTTTCAAAAAAGATCTGAGAGCCGACTCTCCTACAGTCAACAAATATTTTGTAAAAACCCTAAAACAGTAGCCAGTGCATTCCTTTTTGTACATTCTATATATATGCCATTCTGGCCCCTTTGTAAAGGTTAGATAGTTAGAGGTAGAGAGAACCAAGGGAGAAAATAGAATATACAGTTTTAGAATAGATATTCAGAAGAAAATCTAGGAGTTAGTCGGTTAACAGAAGGAGATAGAGTTGCATCTTGATTCTTAGTAATGAGAGCTTCTTTTGTCTTCTTGTCTAGTAGTAAAATTTAGTATTGGCTGTAATGTATTTCCCAAGCTTTCTTGGTGTAGATGAAAACAATCTGGAGTCACAAATCCTCTGTACACTGTGATTGTGCCAGCTTTGTAAATATTGCTTATTTGTTTCACTAACAGTAGAAGCAATCAGAGTTTAATCTACTTCAAATTGTGTTTCAGAATGGTGTTTGTCTGTAATTAATCATTTGATTTGTGAAGCCTTCAAGGAATGGGATGTTGTTCTTGTGTTTTATTTAAATGATAACTTAAAATTTTTTATTTGAATTAGCACTGTGAATGAAAGAGGTTGTGTGTCAATCACAAGTTTATTTTGTTCTGCAGTTTTAGTTAACAAACTCCTTGAAGCTAACAAGTCTGGTTAAGGTTGGATGAATTATTGTTCTTTTCTGTTTCAAAACCCTGACCTATCTTTTTTATGTTTCTTTAAAAACCCCAGTTAAAGTAGGTTTAAATTCATGCTTGATCTTAGAACAATCCAGAATCTCAACACTAGTAGGCCCCTTGAACATTACTGTTACATTGACCAATTGAGCAACATTAGTATAGTTGAGAACCAACTTCAAAGACCTTGGAAGCTAAGACATCCAGGTGTTGCCTTTCTCTTTCAGGAGAAACAGAATAGCAATATTATGTTTGCATGTTGTTGTGCCAAAAGCACCATCAATAGGTACTAGCCTTCAGCCTTACCCTTTACTCCTTACCATCTCACTCCTCTTCCATTTTTAGCCTTCTCCTTTCAGACTTCGGCCTTCTGTCTTCTCGCTTCTCACTTCCCTTTCCTCTTCCATCCTTATTCTTTTCTTCATCAACTTTTGACCTTCATCCTTTGGCCTTCCCTCTTCCCTCTTACTGCTCACTTCATAGCGCATAAGGCTTCAATCCAACCTCCGACCTCTAAAAACTTCTTTGAGCCTTTCATTTTCTTCCTTCTCCTTCCATTTTTCTTCTCACCGATGCCTTAACTCCAAAATCTAACTAAGTGTCAAGGTTTCGGGTTTCGGCCTTCATCCTTCCCCTTTACTTCTTACACTTCATCAGTAGGAGGTATCTCATCAGTCCAACCTTCAACCTTCGATGGTCCTAGGTTTACGATTTTATGCTCGATGTTTCCTTCTCCTTCTTTCCTTCTCACTTTTCCCCATTTTTTTCTCAAATTCAACGAAGTGTCAATTTTTTAGATTTCGGGGGTAAGGCTTATCCTTTACCTTTGGCTTTCAAAGGTAAGCCTCCTCTCTTACCCCTGACTCTTCCTTTTTCGCACTCTCCTCCTCCTTTCTTCCATCATTTGGTACGCTATAAGGCTGATGCTCAACATCTGACAGGTTGATGCCCGACCCCTGACAAAAGCATTTTAAGGGCTTCAGACCATTTTTTCAAGCTTGTAAAGGCTTCTTTTTAGGCCCGATGCCCTAACCTTTCGACAAATTTTTGGTATGTTTTTCTAGGCGACAACTTTAATGTGCAACCACTCCACGGTGACCAATTTTGATTTCCTAGGCTTCAAGGATGGTACTAAATGCATTTTCTGACTTCCTCAGGTGGATTTCATGGGCGCCCATGCCCATTGATTGTAGTTTGTTGACTTTCTTTCAAATACACTCCCTAGGTCACAATTTTCACATATGGCTTAGGTTTGCATGTCACAAGCTTCATTGCTAACCCTGGTTAGGGTTAGGGTTGGGTTTTGTGTTTCTCAGTTATGCTTGATCTATAAATGCAAAAAATGTATTCATTTTTAGGGTTCTTCCTCTAGCTCCTCTGGGGTTTTTCTTTTCCATACTGTAATTCACTTTATACCATTGTAAAGATTGGCTATATGCTTTTGCATCAATGAAAACGATCAAGTTTCCTCTTCTCAACTCTTTGGTGTTTGTGTAAGTATATAACCTTGCATGTCTGAGTGTTTTGTTGTATTTTCATGCATGTATACTTGTGTTAAATTGTTTATAGTTGTTGGTTGTGAAACCCTTTTTCCTTCCAACGCCTTATCAAATCCTAGTCTTCATGTATGTCTTTGAAAATTGACCAAACAAATATTTGTGAAAGTCCCCTTGCCCCTCTTCAATGATGTGTTGTGCAATCTTGGTCAGGAAGAAGCAACCCTTCCTTCTCAGTGTATCACCTCCATTTCCCTTTCATGTTCTCCTTCTCCCCTTTTCTTTGTGAGCTATTAGGGTAGGTTAGTAGTAGGTTTTCATGTGTTGTGTTAGTGGTAGGTTTTCATGTGTTGGGTTGGACCAACACATTGCACATGGAAATTGAAAGAGGAAGCCAACATTCTTCGGAGATTCAACCTCATTCGCACAAAGGTCCCACAACCTCAAGGTTGTTTCCATTGTGTCATTGGAATGCTGAGCTTCATGCTCAACAAGGTGCAATTTCATGTGACAATAGTGCCTTACAATTTATCTCTCTAAAAATGTTGTGGCATCTTGGTCTAATCCTAATAACTACCACATTTGGTCTACCACTCTCATTTCAAACATAATATTTGGACTTTTCTCTATTTATGTTCGTAACTTCCCTTCAAGAACTTTAATTTTACAATGGCCTCATCTTCACCTACTTGATGTTGAGTGGGTGTTGGGGGTGACTTCAACATTCAATGGAGCACCCATTCGACTACAATTGGGACAATTCTTCTTGCCCATCCCAGTCTAAATTTGATACTTGGATAATGGATCAAAACTCACTAGGAGTTTATGATCCCCTCTCAGGTAAAATGGAGTTTATGATCCCCTCTCAGGTAAAATTAACCTCCAAATGTTTCTCTCATTTACCTAGCACAATTATCATGAAGGATTCTTAAGGAATCCCCTCTCATTGGCCTTCTTGTTCATGAAGGATTGTTCTTAACGAATCCCTAATGAGCTTCCCTACAAGTTGAAGGTTTCCCACTTAAATCAGTAGTATTGCATTGATGGACTATTAGCCACCTAGAATACTAAACCAAAGCCCCAACAAGATAAGTGGATTAATTGGTAGGAGATAACCATTTCCCATTATAGGCTATTCCTCTATGGTTATGGTGAAGAAATGATGTCGTAGACTTAAAAAATCCTTTTAAGAATAGATCTAGAGCATGACCATTCTCTTCTAGATCTTCTACTATGATTAATATCTCCCTCTAGCAGTTAACTATTAATGATAAAAAATTACTTAAAATATTGGTTTTCTACAAAAGGGGCCCAAGTCATTCTTGCTTTTAGTGGATCAAAGATGGAGATAGTGGGTCTAACATTTAGAATATTTTTTTATCATAGAGTCTATTGGTGGTTCCTTGTAGATCAACCACTTTGCCATTTTATAAACCTTTTATGATCACTATACAAATCTTTTCATTGATGAATGAACTAGAGATCCTCTTCTTCCCAATATTGAAGAATGTGTTGCCAGTTGCTTCCCTCACAAAATTGACCCTCAATACAATAACTTCCTCAACCATCTTCTTTCCATTCTAAGAGTTGGGGTTATTCTCTTCTAAGTATGGCTTTGGAGAAGAGCCTAAGAATTGAGTTTTATAGGGCTCTTTTGCACCACATTTGAGATTTATTTTATCATGTTTACTTAGAAGGCATTGAAATGGGTTCCTTGAGTGCTATCAATAACAAATATTTTTTCAAGCTTCTCCCCAAAGGTAAAGACAAACTTTATGAGTGGATGGTGACCTATTGCCTTACACAATACATCTTAAAAAATTTGAGCCAAAAATTTGGCTCATAGAATAAAATACGTAAACCAAGAGATTGTTTGACTAAAATAGAATAGGTTTTTAAGCAATAGATTTATCTTAGAGAACTTGGTTCTTGCATGTGAGACCAATAAATGGGCACAAAAAATCACCTAATATGCTTTAGTTATTAAATTATATTTTGATAAAGCATATGATTGCACTTGTTGGACCTTTATTCTTAACATGGTAAAATGGTTGGAATTTAGGCCCAAAATTTGTGATTAAATTAGAATATTGTTCATGTATGCTAAAGCTCAAGTTGTTGTCAATGGATATCTTTCCCCTAATTCCAATTACAAAATATAATTGCCATCATTGCCCCCTTGCTCCATTCCTATTTGTTTTAGTAGCTGATGCTCTTGGCTACCTATTCCAACATGCACTTTCTTCTAAGCTTCCTCACGGTATTTCATTGCTAGGTAATGCCAAAGCTCTTAAATCACAATTTGTTTCAATGATAGAATACTATTCATTCAAAATTTAGTTGATAAAGTGACACACAATCTGGATATTTTAAAAAAATTTGGTAATGTTTGAAGGTGTAAGATAACCATGCACAATATCAAGTTCATTAGGACCCATCCTAAGCTTCATTTCATTTGGATTCCTAGTGAAT
This sequence comes from Sequoia sempervirens, assembly GCA_007258455.2. Lineage (NCBI taxonomy): Eukaryota > Viridiplantae > Streptophyta > Pinopsida > Cupressales > Cupressaceae > Sequoia > Sequoia sempervirens. Next base: position 166,714,974 of record VDFB02000017.1, read on the forward strand.
GACATGAAGTTAAGCATTGTACCATCATTAGATTTGAGACTCCCTTTGACATCACTATATCTCTCAAAGATGTATGGAATTGGCTCATGAACAAAATGAATGACAAATTTATTAATTTAACCAACTAATTCTTATCCGTGACTAGCTATATTTAGATTGCTACCAAAATCCTTCTAGAAAGCCATGTTTATATTTCATCCTATTTACTTCCCTCTCAACAATGTTAGACCTAATTGACCTAGTTGATTAGAAGCTTTGTTTGAACCAATTGGGACAACAAGAAAGGTTTCCTTTCCACATCCTAACTACATTTTATTCAATCAAAGCATAAGAAGGGTTTGAGAATTATTTTTGACCTATTCACCTACGATATCTACCTCACTAGTAAGTGGATTGTGAAGACATTAGAAGGGGGGTCCCCCTAAAAACATTTTGGCCCATTTTTGTATCCAATCTACTTTTGTTGGTTCCTTATGGAACATGATCAATTGGATTGACAAACACCTTCTTACTCCTTTTTTTTTAGACTGCAGGAATTGGGTAGCCCCCCTATAAACTGCAGTGCTCCTGAGAAACATTTTCCACATGACCGGTGACGCCGACGCGACACACCCTCCAGAATCACGTGAACAAAGAGAAAGTGCCTACATAAAAAGTGGATGGAAGTCTGGGTTTTTTATTTGCTGTCTGTATGTGCACTACTTGCACTACATAAAGTGTTCCTTTTAAGTGTAAATAATTTGTGGCCTTACAATATATGCAACACACGTGCGACTGTAGAGTGCCGACATGGGAAGGTGGATGGAGGTCACGAGTCAAGACCAGTTTAGTTTAATTATGAAAAACACATTTAATGCTACTTATAACGCACTCTACAGTGATGGTTCGATAAATATTGTTAGTCTTAGGCAACAGTCAACTGAGGATTTTGGTATCTAAGCATGTTAAAGCCAAGCAAATGTAACTAGGACCTGAAAGATAAGGCAAGGCTTGTAAAGGCTTTTAATGGTGAATGTTATTCATGGCCATAGAGAATTCCAGTGAATTAGATTACAGTCTGATGAAATACAAGAATATGAAAGAGAAGCTTGGAATAATCTTTGTTGAGATAGTCTTGAGGAGAGTTTGATAGTTTTTCACCTTATTATAGAAATAAAACATATTGCAATTAAAAAAGATTGAAATCAGGAAACAGGGTGCAGAAATATAAAATTGGAATCATGAGTTAATAATCAGATTGGAGAAGATTATAAAGAAAGAAAAAGGGAGAAACTGTGTACAAGAGAAAGGATAAAAAGAATTAATCTCTTTCAATCTCCTCAAACATCCATGTTGTTTGTATACAATTGTGATGAAGATTTCAAATTCCTTAACAGTATTACCAATTTAGTGAAATAGTATGCATCTCTAAATTAGAATACATAAACCCCAAGCGACTGTCTGAAAAAGTTTAATTTCTTACCCTTTTGTCTTATCCATCACCCAAGGGACTGTCCGAAAAGTTTTAATTTCTTATCCCTTTGTCGTATCCATTATACAATGCTTATTTGTAAATTGTTTGAATTACTGTAGGAGAAGAATTCAATCTTTTTAGATGTCTGAACCAACATTAATTTTTTCGATTGTAAAGTATTAAAATTATGTTATCTTATTAGTTTAATTGTTTGAGTATAAATGGCAAGTGTAATGGTATATTCTTTAATTACGTTATTCATTAAGGCTTAAATTTACTAGAGGTGCAATAGATAAGGGATTATGTCACAATTATGCCGATGGAATGGATACCCTTCACTTGGCTCTCGGCTTAATGGGCATCAGCTTAGACTCATACTCCCACATCAAGTTACTTTGGTGGAATGGATACCCCAATCTTTAACTCTCAGCCAAAAGATCATCAGGTTAGCTGTGTGCTTCCATATTGATCTACTTTGATGGAATGGATACCCCAGTCCTTCATTCCCAACTAAAGAGAGGTAAACTGAAACTCATACTCTATATTAAATATCAAAAATAATCTAAGATACAATTTATTAATGAAAATGTTTCATTCATAAAAACCCACCAAAAATCATCAAATTGTATCAAAAAATACATACTAAGAATACACAAATATACATATTAAAGATCCCCACAAAAAACCAACCATAAATCATCAAATGACCATATTTCCAAAAATCCTTATATATTTAAGACTAAAAGTACATGAATATACATATTAAAAACCCTGAACCAGTTTCTCATCCTTAACTGTGAACTACATAGAGATGTTAAACATAAACCATAGCAGAATCCACTGCACAATAAAAGAAGTCATGGTCATATGTTTACTACAGCTGATCTTTCTGGTTCCGCCCTTCAATTTCCTCTCTAATCACTTCACCAGAATCCCGAGGAGTCACTTTGCACCGCTGCAGAATTTTCCTTTTTATTGCTTTCATCAGTGCCCACTTCAGATTATCCCCATTTCCCCTGCCCTCGTTATCCTCCTTGTCCTTCACACATTCCTCCATAGCGTAGTACTTCTTGTTAACATAAGCCAATGCCAGAATACCTGTTGCTGCCGACATTCTTGAAGATTCAATTCCTTACTGTTTGACTTTGCAAGAGCGGTGTAAACCTTATGGAAAACAGAGCAGCTTAGTGGGTTTATGTAGGAGGGCGTGGAGCCAAATCTTGTTGAGCAAGAAAAGTATCAGTATCCGGTGAAAAATGATGCCATGGTCCCGTGCCGTCTTCAACAAGCCAAGAAATGAGCCTCTCATTGATGAATGAACAGACCCACCTGAAGTTGATTTCGCTGACCCCTGTAGCAAATCTGACTGTTTCCATTTGTTTCTTTTGATTTTGGTGGGTTCCAGAGTCGCCTTCATACAAATTTGGTTATCTACCGAAGCTACGTAGAATTCATCCAAAGAGAATCTCTTTGACCAAATTTAAAGTTAAAATAGGGACTCTTCCAAGGATACTTAGATACGTTGATGTATGGGTAAATTGGATGACTGATCTTCTTTCTTTTACTATTGTTTTCTCAACCTAACAGTCTTGCTGACATTTTTATGTTTGGGATTGTTGTCTCGTATTAACTTTAGGGGTGTGACTATTTCCACCCACTTTTTTTTTGAATATGTAACACTATTTTTTAAATGGTAATATAGACATCTACTCATAAAAAAAAGAAAGATGACCTACATCCACTCATGATACATTTTTCTTATATTTATTAGGTAAGTAGGAATGTTAAGAAAAATATACTTAAATAATATTTTTCATTTATTTATTGATAAATTAGGTGTTGTAGTAGATTCCCTATCTATTAAAATAAGGTTAACATCTAATTAATATTGTTATTATATTTATAGTTATTATATAAAATTTCATTTTATGTTATTTTAAAATGTGCAAGCTAAATAATTGTTTTAATAAAATTATTTGAGTTAATTAAATAATCAATTTAGATAAATGATTAAGGATTCTAGAAGATTGCATGTTAAAATTAATATTAATATTAAAAATATTTAAATATATGAAAAATGATGTTAAAGATATTAGGAGTGGATTCACCACAATGTTCTAAGTTTTAGAATATAATTTGTATTGGTAAATTAGGTATTGTAGTAGGTTCACTATGTGATTAAATAAAGGTCCTATAACCACCTTAAAAAATAAATGTTCATAAATTGTAGGTTTAATTGCAACATCTAACTAATACTTGTTATTATATTTATTCTTTTTTAATAAAATCTATAAAATGAAAGACAATTCACTCTCATCAAATATTACAAAGGTCATATCTTTAAAAAAAAATATTCATGTACTTCACATGCATATGTACTTTATATGTATATACAAAATGTAAGCATACAAGAACAAGTTAAACAACATAAGCTAATCTACTCACAATATATGCAACACTCTAGTCAAGCATAAGGATTATCAAACATTGATGAAAATACAATGAAATCTCACCAACATCAATTCTTGTTGCACCAAGCTTTGGTGGTTATGCTCCACTATGATAATGTGAATGCTCCTTACCAATAGCATAAAATTGCATAAAGAGTATATTAAAATGGCTTGGGTTGCATCAAATTATATATTTTTGAATGAGGGATTGGATGGATAGGATTAGCTTGAGGGATCAAGGGTTCAAATTGGTTGAGAGGATTGGGTTGATGAGAAGGGGACAAGTGACTCGACATGGTTGGTGAGGATGGAGGGGTTCAATATTAAAGAGAAATAAATGGTTGAAGATTCCTTTGGAAGAAGTGGATGTACAAGATTGAAGGGGTACTTTGGAGTACCTTGGGGGTATGGGAAAATATTTGACCCATGTGATGTGTACTAAGACTCATGTCACATGTACAAAGACCCATACCTTGTGTAGAAAGGCCCATGCATATGTACACTTTTGGAGGATGAGCATGATTTGAGGGGACTAATGAGGGTTAGGAATGTACAAAATGATATAATTTGATAAATATGATGTTGCCTCGATCAAGTTGAAGAAACAAGACTAATGGATTGATGATGGAGAGTGTAATTAATGTGGCAATAATACATGTCTCGAAGCAACTTGAGGATTGGGAAAGATGTGTACATACAAGAATACAAGAATACGGTAATAAATTAAACTAGATTAACCTATTAAACTCACAATATATGCAATACTCTGATTAAGCATAAAGTTTAGCAAATTGATGAAAATATCAAGAGATCTCACTAACACCAACCTCATTGTGACAAGCTATGGTGGTTGTGGCCCAAGGTGATATTTGAGTACCCATACTAACAACATAATATTGCATTAAGGAGTTAAGATATGAAAATGATTTAGGTTAAAGCTAATTTATAGATTTTTGGATGAGAGATTAGATGGGTAGGATCAATTTTAGGGATCAAGAGTTCTCATTGCTTGAGAGGATGAGGAAAATAAAAGTGTCTCCACATTGTTGGGGGATGTGAAGGAGTCCAAGATTGAAGGGAAATCAATGATTGAGGATTCCCTTGGAAGAAGTGGATGGATGGAATGGAAATGGCAATTTGGAGTACCTTGGAGGTATGGGAAAATATTTGAGCCATGTGGCATGTACTAAGGGTTGTGTCAAGCCATGTGGCATGTACTCAGGGTTGTGTCACATGTACCAGGGCCCATGTCACATGTACAAAGACCCATACCTTGTATACAAAGGCCCATGATGCCTATGTACACTTTTTTGAAGGATGTGTGTGATTTATGGTGATTAATGAGGGCGAGGAATGTGCAAGTGGGAGATTAGAGGGATAATTAGTTTTAGCCCACTTGATAAAAAGGGGATGAAAAAGGGGAATTAAATAGATACATATATTTATTTATTTATTGGGGTGAAGATGAGGGACTTAGATAAAGATATATTTAGATTTGTTTATCTAAGGTTGGACTAGAAGAAGGATGATTATTGATTTAAGACTAGGAATAGGGGATGAGTGAATAGTAATTTAATTGATTAAATAATAAAATATTATATATTAATAATGGGATAAAAATTAGATAATGAATAAAATAAATAAGAATTTATTAAATTAATTATAGAGGAAATTGTGAGTTATGTGCTAAATAAATGATGTGTCAATTTCAAGTGACTACATTTTTCCCTTCTTTGAGATGGTGTTACAAAATACAATCACTTCAAAGAAGAATAAAATTGGTTGGAAAATTGAAGATTCTCTAGTAATTTGGAGGATTGACTAGGAGGAATGATGATAGGGATGATGATGTCCCCTCTAGAGGATGTGTGAGTCAAGAGAACATAGGTGTGCTCTCAAAATAGATGAAAATATGCAAGACAATGAGATACAAGAGGTTAAGGAATAAGTGATGAAAGGAGGAAGTGATAATGGATTATGGATGAAGGGGTTGAATACAAAAAGGACATGATGGGAAAATTCTTAGTTATGCTACATTGGTATGTGCACTTGTTATTTGATATTGCACTAGATGAACTACACTGAGGTATAAAAGACTAGGGTGATCATATGTCTCATGTGTAAAAAAGTCACAAGTAACCCTATGTTATACAACTCTAGGATATGGAAGACCATATTATTATTATGGAAGGTAGACTAGAAGGACTAATATAGAAGTAATATAAATGATAATGCACAAAATTATACAAGAAAGAAAGCATGCATAAAATGATGCAAAGACAAACATGATCTTTTTCTAGTCAAGATAAAAATCCAAGATTGATTGATCGATAATGGAGGGTGTTGTTCATGTGGGTGTGTAAGAGAGGGGGCCAACCATGTTCAAGGCCCCAGGTCATAGAGAGCCAAGAGTGGAAGGCTGCCCCAACTTACCTCAGCTTCAAGGACTGTTTAGAGGTGACGGAAGATAATGATGAGGACTATAAGGTCCTTCAATCACTCTGGAGACCTGAAACTCAAAATGGGGCTAGGCAAGCCAGTTTTCAGGTTCAACATTGTGCCTCAGGTAGCTCTCTACCCAAGGACAAAAGCACGATTTTGGGATGACAACACGACACACTCACATCTCTTAGGTGCACTACGTCTGTACGACCAAAGGACCAAAAAGATAATGTGAAACACCAGAAAACAGACTAATGGCCTAGCTAATGGTTTTTAGGAGAACAATAAAACTATGAAGTAAGAGATATAAATGAATGTGATAAAGCAAATAGATTAAAGCTAGAGTGACAAGAATGATCTCACAAAAGAGCCTGTTCACCAGCTAGCTCCAAGAAGCACGTCCACCTACACACAAGGAGGAAAATTGTTAGAGGGTTGTATAGGGGCCTCCCTTAGTCAGACCCCCATTTTGGTGTTTCCACCTCCACGAACAACCAAGATAGCAATAAAAAAGAAAAATATGATAAAGGAAGAATGAAAGTAAATAGCACAATAACACTACAAAACAGGATTATGCTACTCAACCAAATCGTAGAGGAGAGGAGTGAAAAGCTTACCACCTCCGCCAAGAGATCACTAGCTAATGGAGGAGAAAATGAGAGGACTCAAGCCCCTGCTGCAATGGTGTTGTTCCACACTTGCTCTATGGAGTTGATGGAGTGTTATTGTTGTTGCTATGGAGTGCAAAATGCTACTTGAGAGATGAGTGTGCAAGAAGTGAATTCTTAGATGGTTGCTTGAGCTTGTGAAGAAGATTGCTAGAGGATGAAATGAAGGAATGAAGAGTGAATTTGAAGGGAGAATGAGAAAAGCGACCATATTTGGGTCAGTTGGTCGAAGAAGGGCGTTACAAATCAACCCCAATGGGAAGTGTAACACCTTTGATGGCTTCAAACACAAGAATTTGTTAGGGACGTAAGTGCACCGAGCGGACATCTGCGCGCCGTGCAGGTGTCCCAGATAGCTATTCTTCTACCAATGCTCAAAACAAACACCAAGTGGAACGAAGGCAGTGGGGTGATGTGGATTTTCGCCTTTGGATTTGGTTTTCTAAGGTGAGGAAGTGTAAAAGGGGAATTTGCGTAAGGGGTGAAAACTCGCTCCTATACATTTTTCCCCCACTTTAGTGAGCACGAATACTAATGAGTGATTTCGTAAAGTAGATCGAAGAAGTAGTAGAGTTTGAAATGTATATCTGAACCATCAAGGAAGCAGTCTGTGATTTGGTGAACTCGAGAGCATAGGATGAGTAAAGCATTTCATAGCCCTGTAGAACTATGAAGTTGAAGAATGAAAGCATCTTACAGGCCTGCAGACCTACAAGGAGGAAACCCCCAAGATCTCTCACATGGAGGAAGCTGGGAAAGCACCCTACAGACCTACATACCTATAGGGAAGGTGTCCTTCAAGATCTCTCACATGAAGGAAACCCGAGAAAAATCACCCTACAGACCCGCAAACCTATAGGGAAGGTATCCCCCAAGATCTCTCACATGGAGGAAACCTGAAGAAATCTCCCTATAGACTCGTAGACCTATAGGGGAGCCACCTCCAAGATCTCTCACATGGAGGAAGCTCATAAGAGGCATCCTATAGGCTCGTAAACTTGTAGGAAGGTATCCCCCAAGATCCCTCACATGGAGGAAACCCAAGGAAAAGGGACTATGTAGAGTCAGAAAGCGACTTCACAGGCGCACCCGTAAAGTGACATGTTTACCCACAGATAGAACATGTCAGAAAGTGGCCACGTAGGCAAGTAAGCAGATAGTCGTGTAGACTGGCAACAAGTTGGAAAAATTTCAAAGGGGTCCCTCAGGAACTTGACGTAAAGAAGGGGTCCACTCAAAGGATGTGCTATTTGAAAGTACAAAAGAGATGTTTCTTTCTTGAATTGATTCATCATTAAGGAATCCTTTTGAAAGATGTTCACTTCATCAAGGAATTCGAAAGGAAGAATATGTCCCCATGCAAGGGGAAGGTCAAAGTTGTTCCCACTTTGGAGGAAGGTTCTCAAGTTCTTTCTTTACGAACCCATGATGAAGGAAAAACGTTCCATTAGGGTTTCAAGTTGAGAACGTGATCCTTGAAAGGAAGTTTGTGAGGATTTTTGAGAAAAGATTCGTTGGCAACAAATACATTTTTCAAAAATCAAAATGTTGTAGAAGTGGCGTTGTCACACATGAAAGGGACAACTCAAGCAAAGAAGAGAGAAAGACAAGAAAAAAGCAAAAGAGAAAGGAACATAAACACAGGGCATAGGGGTAGTCTGATATTTTGAGGTCAGAACTACTCATATATATATATATATATGTATGTATGTATGTATGTATGTATGTATGTATGTATGTATGTATAGTAATAGTATATAAAATGAATTGTCATCAACCCCCTACTATATTAGACCATGTGAAGAATGCACGAGAAGACAAAGTAAAAATAAAAAATTGGGTCAACATGGAAGGGAAGCCTAAATGCCCCCAACACTTTGCATCATCCCCAATTTACCAAAAATCAAGTCACAAACATGGAAGAATGATGATACAAACAAAGGAAATCTTACAACACAAAAACCACGCTTGTATCCAAGCACCAATAGGGGTGACGAGGGTCATCCAGGAACACATAGCATGATCATGAGGGAACACATCACAACACACACACTTATCTAATCTAAAGATAAAGAAGGGGCCTCCCCCTAACACTGATTGACCGAGAGGTCATCCACTTCCCACTCTAGATCATCGTAGGGGGAAGGAGGACGAGCTTCCAGTGGTGGAATGTTAAGAGGAGGAGTGTCTGGCCCTCCCATAACAAGGGCTAAGGAAGAGTGCCCTGCAAGGTCCTCTCCTCCAAGCTCTTGTGGAGCTAAGGTCAATGATTTTGTGAAGATCGCCGACAAGGCCAAAACCTCATCCAAAGAGTTAAACATGTACTTAATAGGAGTTCCATGTTTCACCTCACTGGATGGAGAAGGTTACACCCGAGATTCACATCTGGGCTTGTTCAGTGATTCGGGAGTGGTGATGAACTCAGGGGAAGCTGGGACTGGTTCTGTAACTAGGACAGAACAAGTCAGCGTAGGAACAACTTTTAGAGAGGGTGGGCTCCTCTAACGTCCTTTGTTGCTAGAAGGACCACTCTTCACCTTCTGCTTCATCGGAGGATGAAAACTCCCCACAGACGAGGCAAGAAGTGTGGAGGAAGAGGAGGGGGAGAGAATCACAGTAGATATGACTGATGTGTTAGTCATATCTGTAGGTTTCAAGAAAGTTCGGACATCTGATAGGGACATCAACAGAGGTGGCTCCACCAAAGGAGCGATGAACACCTGCACCTTTTTTGGGTCAAGTGCATCCTTACTCGCGGCGAAAGTTGGAAGCAATACAAAACTAGAGTGAATGGAAGTAGAGGGGAGGAGAGAGGAGGATGCTATAGAAGGTCTTCATACATGGGTGATTATCTCCTCTTCCTTCCTCTGTAAGGCGGGCTTCTTAGCAATGAAATCCTTTTGTCAGCGCTTGCACTCGCGTGCAAGGTGGTTTCTACGACTCTTTGAACTGGAGGCCAAAGACTGCGAAAGAATAGAAGGCTCTTGCTCAGCCATGGGAGTGTCCACTATAGTCATTTCTAGTGGAGGAACAGACTCCTTAACGAGAGAAGGGGAGCAAGTTGAGAAGCAGCAGGGAGAGTCGACTCAAGTGCCTTAGTAGCGGGCCTCTTCCCGTTCACTGTTTTGGGAGCAAGAGCGGTAGGAGGCCGCGAAGGTAAAGACATGGAGAATTCCTCATGGGGACCTTTTCCTCTACCATACAAATAGTACCAAGGTCTGAGTGGTTTAATAGGGAGGTCCAATATCTTGATCTTGGGTGTACACCAAGGAGGGATCATCAGACTTAATGGGTAGATGCCAAGCTTGCTCATCCAATATTCCTCCCAAGAGAGGGGAGCAGGTGAGTCATCCTGAGAGGGAGCAAGCTTCTCCTTCCCTTTTCGGGAAGGGGAGGCAACCAATTGTTGTACTCTAGGAAGAGCCAATTTTTCCTATCCTTTGTCCCCAATCTATACGTCACATAGTTTTTGTAAAGTAGGTCCGTCCTTGGAGGAAGTGGACCAACCGAGGTGGGCTAAAAATGGTCTAATGAATATCCCCCATGGGACACCAAAGGTTGGTATCTAGTGTCATGCACTACATGTACAACACCTTCATGGGAGAACTTTAGAAATTTATGAATAACGGAGGCGATTCCATTCATGGAAGCTAGCCAAGGTATGCCTAGCTTCATCCTAAACAAATCTGACTTCAGGATGACATCAAAAATTGTGTCAACAACCCTAGGTCCAACTAGGATGCACAAAGTTATCAAGCCATATGGCTTTAGACAAAGACCATCGTGTGTACGGATGGTGGATTTAGTTTCTTTGTACTCTTTTCTATGTAGTGAGTTAAGTCACAATGTCTCTTTTGTAATAACATTCACTTGACTTCAATCACAATGTTACCATTGGGGTGAGTGGGAATGTAGAAGGGAGAGGGCTTGTTGTTTAGGGGTAAGTCCTGCGAAGTGAATGTCACATTTGGCGAACTAGTCACAGACTGTGAGGTACAAGTAACCGTGACCATGTTAACATAGGCCTTGGGTTGAGTGATAGAATTGGTGGGATCAAAAATCATGTTAGTAGAATGTGACGGGAACGGGTCCATGTATATCTGCAATTCACATTTACTTTCGCCATCGATTTGTTCGTGTTTTGCTTGCTTCCATCAAGAAGGATAGTACCGTCCTTGATGCGGTCCTATATCTCATGATGCAAGTGCATACAACATTCAGTATCATGTATGTTAACTCGATGGTACTGACAATAGGTAGTTGCATCATGCCAACTAGGGTAAGGTTCCTTAAGCGGTCTAGGGTTTGGCAATGTTATGATCTTATCCTTCACTAACTTTTGTAAGATGGAAGAGTAAAATTCTGCCAACTGTGTGAACTTGCAGTTGTGTTTGAGGTTATAGTCATCCATAGCGGCTACTACATTCACAATGGCTTTACCTTTCCCAGAGATCGATACGATGGACTTTCCTTCAGAATGGGAGTGCGAGGAGGGTCCCCCAAACTAAACCACTGTTTGTTGATATTCTCGTAGGTTTGCACACAAATTCACAAAAGAAGGGTATTTCATAAGGGTGAGCTTCTCCTGCCAAGGCCTTTTCAAGTTCCCTATGAACACCTTCTGCACATCAGAAACAACCAGTAGATACGATATTTGTGAGAAGAACGCCTGATACCGCGTCTGAACCAAGATTGCAAATCTGCATAAGCACAAGAGACAAACACCATATTAGATCAAATGCGAGTTAGTATCATGATTCCACAAGAGATCCATTTGAATTGTAACGGAAAAGGAATGAAATGAAGAACATAAACAAGCATAAACCAAAGATGTTAAATCCTATTCAAATACAAAGCAAACTCTTAATCTCTTGGGGGTGTTGGTGCCAATTTGATGTGGAAATTGGCCCTTTCCCAACTCCTAATGCAAGCCTTGGTGATTTGATGAAGATGTGATCCACTTTGTTGATGATTGAAGTGTGCTCCAAGATGAAAATCTGCATAACCTAGCTAAGATTGGATAAATATGGATGAGAATTGCTATGTATTTGAGTATAATAACTTTACTCAAATTGTGGATGCTAAAATGAGGAATGAAGCCTCTTATTTATAGATTGACAAGTTGGAGAAATGCCCAAAATGAAGCAATGTGGGACTAAATTTCAACCAATGGCAAGGTGCCACTTGTCAAGAGATGGATGAATGAAGGATGTGCACATTTTGATGAATGTGCCCATAAATGCAATATTTGAAATTTGAAAATGTTGAAATGACGAGGTGGAGGGAGAGTCACATGGAGTAATGGCCACTTGGCTCAATGAAAAAGGACATGTAAAATGAAATAAATGCCTTGTTGGAAGGACAAATTCCACTTGGATTTGAATTCAAATTTGAAGGAATATTCCTCTATTATGCCATGTTGAGAGAAAATAGAGATTTAATAAATGAATTAAATCTATTTTCATGTGCAAATGGAGAAAGCTAGAGGATGGGACATGAATTAGGATTTAATTAATCAAAGGTTAATTAATTTAATGAGGAATTAGATGATGTGACAAATTTGACTTAGATTTATGGGTTGATTTAAATCAAATATGAGAAGAATATGATAAAAGGGTTAATTAAATAAGGATTTTTTATTTATTTAATTAAAGGAGTTGAAGTTAGATTAAATCAAATAAGGTTTTAATTTATTTAATTTAATGAGATAGATTTTAGGGATTTAATCAAATAAAATTGATTATTTAATTAAATAGGGATAATTAGATCAGACTAATTTATTTAATTAACAAGAAAGAATTACTTAATCAGATAAATGATTTATTTAATTAAGAGAGGAAGATTGATGAATTTAATCAAATAAGGGTACTCGATTAAATGGTTAGACCGAGGGATGATTTAGGATGAAATGGTGTTAGTAGTCGGGATCAGATGTGCAATGTCAATCAGTACATTTTCCATGTCTATATTTTGCCCCTCTTTAAAGTGATGCACTTGCTGCATTGGTTCAAAGAATAAATTGTCTCAATCAAAATTCAAAAATTCTCTGATTTTTTTGGATGCCCCACTGCTGCCCTAGCGAATGAAGAATTATGCTAGTATACTGCTCCCTCGAGAGATCGAGTGAAAAGGTTCAATTTGAGGGTCGATCTCGCAACAAAGAGGTTCAAGATTAGTTCAGCTCGAATGTTTGATGTAGACAAATTTGATGATGTAGACAGTCATCGGCCATGGGTAGCCTAATGCCTATTTTGATATATTACCCATACTTGATCCTAATTTGTACCATGACAATGTATGTTTTGATGATATAAATGATATGAAATGATGATAATTTGATGCGATGTTCTATTCTATTTATGGATGATTTTTTACTTTCTATATGTAATGTAATGTGATGCAATGATGTTATGATGTTTATGATGTGCATTTGTTTTTCAATATCTTTTCTTATGCATTTTTATGATGATATCATGAAATGATATATATGGAATATGATGGTTATGAGATGCAAATGGATGCTTTTAATGTATGATGTGTAGATGCTTATATGTGTTATAGGATGATTTATGCAATATTATGATAGAATGAATACAAATGATGTAAATGAATGCAAATGCTTATAATGCTATGGGATGTTTTATGATATGATGGATGCAGATGATACTTTAGAATAACTAATCTATATTATGCAATGATGGAAGTGAAATGTTATGATATGATTTAATACTTGCTATATGATATGCAATATGCAATGTGTAATGTGCTGACAATTTGTGGATGCAGGATGGATGCATTGATGATGATGAATTTTGATTAACTGTCATAGTACCATGTTAGTGCGAAAAGCAAAAGATAGAAGAAAATAAGGGATTCCAACAAGACATGAGATGATGATTTCTTGCCGAGGAGTTGGGATTTTCAAAGGACCAATTATCTTATGTTTGATAACACACGTAGGTACGATGCATCAAGGTATAAAGAACCAGGATGGCATTGTACCTAGTGTGATGGACTTTGACTCGACAATCAGATAGGAGTATTTTTGTTCACACCTGGAGTACAAAACCTTATTCAAAATATAGTTTAGATATTTCAAACATCTCAAGCCAAAACATAGGAAAGCAAGCCTTCCCATGTGGTCAATGAGATACCTAAAACACCCTCCCTACACCTAAACAAAGCACACACGTGACCAAGTTATCTTGCAAGAATATCCAACAAGCACAACAGATAAAAAGATAATGATCATTGCCCCATTCCTATCTCTCTAAATCTTTTGATTAAACATCATCGAGAGGTCCTTAGAATGAGCACAATAAGATAAATCAACAAGATAAAGATACAGTAAACAAACAAGCTAATGTTCTTCAATACCACTAGCCAAGACTAAACTACGGTGATGCTTGATGTTGATGTCCATTGTAGGAAGGATTCATCCTAGGACATGACGATATTAGATGATTTGATATGGGACTGATTGGATGATAGGCTATTGACACAAAGAGTTGACTAACTTGTTTACGTACTGACCTAGACTTAGATTTTGACGATTGAGTTTTCACTTTTAAACCGCTAGACTTGTTTTCGATTGTTTCACCAAAGGTTGGGGATGATGATTGATTTATTGTGAGTGATGTTTATTGCGGGTGAAAGCAAGATGAGATGGATGAATTTTTTCAAATATTTAGATGTGTTTGGAGTTTTTAAATGTTTTGAGGCTGTTGTTGGTATTTTTGAGATTTTACAAATGTTTTGATTTTTTGAATTTTCAAATGTTTTGGTTTTCTGAAATTTTATGAATATTTTTTGGATTTTGGTGTTTTTTGAATTTTTTGGATTTTGTGTCTCGGGGGCTGATCAAAGATTAGTCTTGACTACGTTTAAGCTTAGAGATGATGTAATTTAGATATCATGTTTTTGATGTTTTTTGTTTTTATGAATGTTTTTAGATTTTTTATATGATTTTGACGATTTGGATATGGATATGTGTGATGATATTAGTGCTCTATTTGGGATTTTTATTGAAAACCAAGCTAGGGTTGATTGATCAGATTGATGGATTGATGATGATAACATTGTTGAGGATACACAAAAATGCAAGGATAGTGTTAAGCAACACAATGATTAGGATGGATATCCCAAGAGGATAAGGGATTGACTAGATTTGATTGATCGGGATTGATGATGATAACATTGTAGAGGATACACAACAATGCAAGGATAGTGTTAAGAAACACAAGGATTGGAAAGGATATCCCAAGATGATGATGGATTGGATTTGATTGACGAGGATTTTGAAGCTTGGTTTGGAACAAAAGTGTTTTTGGATGATTTGATGTGACGTTGACGTGCAAATTAGATGCGACTGATATTGATTGTTTGGATTGACAATCGATGAAAGATAAAGTTTGATAAGGAACATCTTCTTGTAAAAAATGCTATGGGCTAGTGATTTGGATTTTGGATTACAAATGCTTGACCAATTTGATTTCACATTTTCCAATGTTCAGACCTCCACATAAGTTGGAGGATACATGTCAAGATTTATTCCCGAAGTAAGATGTAAATATCTACCCCTAGTGTCTAGCAATGTATGGAATGCCATGGGTGGATACTTGAATAGGTGTGTGGACAGAGGGATATAGTAAGAATGCAAAGGATGTCAAGGATTATCTTGTGATAAGAAAAGTGTTCAGATAAAGAATGCTCATTTAGATAATGTTTCATGGCTCAGATAACGTTGGGTAGGATAGGATCAATGAAAATGACCCATGTCAAGATGTTTTACTATAAGCAAGCATAAAGTGTGCATCAAACTTGGTCAAGATCAAGATAACTTGGACTATGGATGCAGATGGATGAAAATGGACTGGATAAATGGTTCATGGACGAATGGATTTATTATGGATGAGGTGAATGGAATGTTGGATTTATTATGGATGGGATGAGATGCTCCCACTTGAATTGGTGCACATAGATGCTCGATTCTACACATGACGCCTGTTTGCCAAGTTTTCATCATGGTACCTTCCCAAAGTGCCACTGTGGTGGTTTTCACTAGAGGATGATTTTTTCTTTACTGTTTTCAATCCTTTTTATGATTTTTTTTTTTGGATTTTCATTTTTTTTTTTTCTAAAAGATTTTAAGCTCATGCTAAATCACCTTGTGGTGTTGGTGTTGATGCCCCTATCATAATGTTCCATTGATATCCTACTTGAAGAAGCTGCTTCACCAAGATATGTGCACTTGAATACAACTTTTGAGATTCTTGATCTGCTTTGTTGATATCAAAGTTAACTTTGTCTTTGTGTGCACATCGCGATAGAGTGCCTTCTGAATCCTTATGATCAAGGGTTGGTGCCAATACATGGTCAATGTGAGAATTGGATATCATGCGTGGAGCATGGATGGAGTGTGTTTAGGAATAAAAGATGGATTGGTTGATAGTTTCGAACCTTTGACTCTCCAAACTTGGGAAGATGAGCAATGATGGGTGGTTATGAAAGTGTGCATGGAATTAGGACCAACTACTTGATATACTTTGTACGTTGCTTGGGAAGTTTGCTTTTTCCTTTGTTGACATCTTTGATGGATACTTTTCCCTTTTTTATTTTTCCCCATAGTTTCTTTGACTGATGGAGTTTGATAGGGATAATCTTTCTTTGTACTTTTTGGTATCCATGTGTATTTGATTTGTCCTTCATGCTTCCCTACTTCTTTTCCTTTGATGAGGTTCTTCTTGCTTTGATTTACATTCTTCTTTTGATGTTGGTCCCAATTCATGGATGGGGTGATGGGTGGATGAAGATTCATGACGTGGCTAGTTGTAGTATTGGCATTGGTTTCATCATAAGGATTCTTCATGCCCCCTATGTTGACGTTTACTTGAGATGAAGTTTCCCCCAGTATGGTGGTAGTAGCATCTTTGTTCTTTGATTCTCCCTGTTTTGAGATGTCTTGTTCAAAATGCATTCTTTGAAAAATGACCACTACATATGGTGTTATTTCACTTTGCTGCTCAGCTAACTCCATAATGTCATGTTTTATCTGACCCATTTCTTTGAGTGGATAATGTTGATATCTTCATACATGATGTCCTCAGTCCGAATTTGGGATATATCTGATCCTGATGTTGACAACTGAGTTTGGCAGTAGGAATCAATAACTTGCTCTTTTTGTGTAATAATATCAGGAGTAAAGGAATCCTTTTCTGAATGAAGATCATCTATATGTCCATCCAAAGAAAGCATCTCATGGGTAGATGGAGAAGTATGTGTTATGTGGATGTGATTATAATTTTTGACATCTCGTATAGATAGGAGAGTTTCCATTAGATCATTGTAGTAGCTTGGCGATACAAATTCTTGATCTTGAATGATTTCGGAATTGCTTTCGACATGCTTTGGATCAAGTTCTTGACATGGGTCAATTTCAGAGGATGGATTACTTACAAATGGTTGTTGGATATCTTCATTAGGAATGAGAAGTGGCTCAATATCCTCTTGATCTTTGGGTGGACTTAGGTAAAATGTTGAGCGGAGGATCCCTTCAGTATCTGTAACCATGAGGTCAAAGGGGGTCAACATGTCTTGGAAAGGACCATTGCTAGACCTTGGTGAAAGATTTTGATCATGTTTTGGAATAAATTCTTGAGATATGTTCTCTAACTCATTAGGTGATGTAGAGAAATTTTCAACATGATCATTGGTCGATGGATCTTAGATTATTCCAATGGGATCAGATAATTCTAACACTCCTTGAAATAGATCACTAAAAAGTGGCTCCTGATGTATGGTGAGTTGATTGGATGGGGTAGAAACATCTTCAATGTGCTCATTAATGGAAAGATCTTGAACATTTTTTTCAACAATTGTGGCAGAGAGATTTTCAATGCTATCGCTAATGGTTGAATCTTGATTATTATCCCCAACAGTTATTACTTTTTGATCAATCGGGTCTTGGAAGAGATTTTTGAGTCGAATACAATCTGATGTTGTGTGTCCCTTGATTTTATGGAAATCACAAAGGTGATTTTCATTGTACCATGGTGGCTTCACTAAGGGCTCTTGATAATTTTCATAGGTGGGAATTGTGATGAGTTTTTCTTGCACCAACTGTTGCATGATCGATTCGATTGGTTTCCCAAGGGGTGTGTATTCTCGTTTGTTACTCTATGAGACTTGTACTTTAAATTAACCTTGTGGTGATTGATTTTTGAGATGTGGTGATTGATCTTCAATATGGGGTAATTAGGTTTATTGCTGATGTTGTTGATTTTGATATCCAACCTCTTGACATTGGAGATATTGTTCTTGATATGGTTGTGGACACAACTCAATGCTTCAATGACATGGTTCAACCAATGGTAGAGTGTATTGATTTTGGAGTGAAAATGTCTCTTGGCTTAATAATTCAATTAGTTTGGAAAGTGAAGCAATTTGATCTTGATTTTGATCTTGAAACCCTTGATATAGTTGATTTGGCTTTTGTTCAAGTAGATTTGGAATGTGTACTTGTGTTGTTTGAATGGGATCATGGACAAACTGATTTTGGATAATGTTTTGATTTGGGATGATGTTCAAATTTGGTATTATGGGTTGAATTTGAACATTGTTGTGGTTGGGAATCACATTGCCTTGATTTAGGTAACTTTGATTTTGCATGGTGTTACCTTGACTTGGGTCAATACATGGAGTTGTTAACATCTTGTTTGGATTTTGAACAAAATTTGTATGATTCGAAAACACATCTATCCCAAAGTTTACCAAGTGTGGATTTGAAATGTTCATGTTTGGTAAGCTTGTACTTGGTATATTCACAGTTGGCATGTATGGATTTGGTGGGATAATGTTGTTTTGTTGAAGACTCATGCATTGATTTTTTGGTTGATAGATTTGTACGTTTGGACTTTGATGTAAATCTATCATAGGGAAAGGTGTTCCAAACTCTTGACTAGGCATACTCACATTTGTTGTGCCATCAAGGTTTATAGGAGGTAATGATCCCATGTACGGATTATACAAATGTGAGTGTTGATAATCAATGGGCATTGCAAGGCTTTGATAGTTTGGTTGGTTTAGACTGCTCATGATGTATGGATCAAGGTTATATTCCATGTTCTTCTTGTGTTTTGACCTTGTTGCAAAAGTGAACCTCTAAGGTGTTTAGGACCAATGATGAGACGAAAGATGAAAGGGGTGAATGATATGGGTGTTGAAATTTTTAGGAACCTTGGAGGGATGCTAGAATTTAGGATTTTATTTTTATTGTTTTGATTTGGATAATGAACTTGTAAACCCTAAGATGTTAGATGTTATCTTAGGATGAACTTGTTCAAAGAAGTGATAATTTAACTAAGTGTGTGAGGAAGGATTCATCCAAACACACCTAACTAAACAAATGATTTTGATTTGGTTTAAGGATGTACCCAAGTCTAGATAATGATGTTTCCAAAGCTCTAAAGTTGTTTGTGGGATGAGATGATAAATGTTTGGGATGGATGAAGTGTTTGATTTTGATCCTAAATGAACCTAAGAAGGACTTGTTTACTAGACCAAGATAGTGAAGAACATGCTTTTCCCTAAGAGTAGTTCAAACCAAAAGACAAATGTTTGCATGAAAACCATATGACCAAAAGATGCCAAGCATATGTGTGGGGTCCAATTGTTTCTTAACTTTGCTTAATGAGTTCTTTTTACCACAAACACACTCTTGATTAGCTTTTGAAACTAGATTTCCAATGTCCTAATTCTCTTTCATCCCACAAAGTCCATTATGTGGAAATCAAGAAAATCAAGGCAATAGTTTCCTAATGTTGACCTTAGTAGGAGAAATTGAGATGAAATCCAAATGCTTAGAAGCCTCTAAGGATGAGAATCCCAAGGGAAAGCAATAGCATGTGAATTCGTTCAAGGATATTTACTTTTCTTAAAGGGTTTGAGATTTGATGCTCATGTTGAATGTATGTTTTTGAATGTTTCTGATCAAGCAATGTGTTTTGATTTCAAGAACAATCACAACCCTATGGATATTTGAGACCGTATTTGTTGAGTCCCCACTTGGACAAGTCCAGCTACGCTTATTTTAGCAAATGGCTAGATGCTTGACCCCACTGGCTCCCCTCCATGGCACTCACTTCTCAAGGCATCCAAGCATCAGTACCCATGAAACTCCCATGGCATACTTTATATTTCTACTAAAAACCATAAAAGTGTGGGGTGGCTTCACAACGGCCATTCTTGCACCAACAAATAGATAGGGATTTTGGCCTTTCTAAAAAAGGGTTTTAATTCGGACTTTCCGTTCATAGGAGTTGACCCATCGAGGTGAGAGACCATTGTTTCCCTTCTCGTCAGAGCCAATCGCGTGATACTGGCCTTTGTTCCAGTACCCACTTTTATATCCCAACTGGAAATACTCTTGGCTTTAGAGTGTTACCGATTGAGTCGTTCCCTTGGGTGAGTACTTTTTCCCCAAGGCAAGTCCTCTAAGATAAACAATAGCAAGCAAACATATCTGTAACTCGATTGATCTTTGTTGAGAAACAAAGAGAGAATACACGTGATAGGTTCCACTCACACTCGCAAGATGTGTTCAATTTTAATCCCAAAATGAAATGTGGAGGCAATTATTTTATCCCAACCTAAGACCACCAAAAAGCCTTTTGATTCTTAAGATCATCGTGAGGCACGACAGAAGCACATACGTCTTTTCAATGGTGTTAGTTTGAGTAAGCAATCACAAAACAAAGTAGCACATGTTCTTTTTAAGTCCACAAAGCAAAAGTGAATTATTTTTATAGCACCAAATCAAATGTGGAATTTTCCTTGTTCAATTGTTAGCCTCAAATGAAATCTAGTGAGTTTGTGTCCTAAAGTTCATTTTAAGCCCTTTTGTAGCAATAAATTAAAGTGTTCTTTTTAGAGCCCAAATGAAATCTAGTAGGTCCTAAGCATGAAAGATAACAATATTTCTTTAAGAGAGATAGTGAATTCTCTAAGAGTGTTGAACAAACACTAAAGTGTTAAAAAACACTTGGTATCATGAAATGATGTCGTTATGCTTATTTTTTCTCTTCACCTTTGATCAAGCCAACCTACAAGAAAACCAGTCAAATCTGCAAAAACATACATCAGGAAATCATAGAATAATCCAAATGATCAAAATTTGAAAAAAGGCACGTGTCATAAAACTAATTTTCACTTTTTACTTTCCTCCAACGGTGGGACCTGTGAAGGTGTTGGAGTTTGAAAACCTCAGCGATGCTATATAGCGACGCTTACCAGTAAGCGTCGCTCTACAGCAAGGACAGAGAGCACGAAGGCATCGCTATTTCAGCCAATGATGGAGTTTGAAGTTTAGAAAGAATCCAACAGGTGAAAATGACTCAGCGGCGTCGTTTGGGATTTTGAATTCTGGTGGGAAACAGAGAGCATCAGATTTTGGAGTTTGTAGCGATGCGATATAGCAACTTTGGAGCCCCAGTGGTTCTAAACTGCGACGCTGGTCTGCTAGCGGTGGAGTTTCCTGTAGGTGCAAAAAATAACAAAAAAGCAGTAAATTTGATGAAAAAACATGATTAGAACTTCTAGTATGCCCTCCTTCTAGCGCCAAAATGTGAACCAAGATTCCAAACTTGCATAAACACAAGAGACAAACACCACATTAGATCAAATGCAAGTTAGTATCATGATTCCCCAAGAAGTCCATTTGAATTGTAATAGAAAAGGAATGAAATGAAGAACATAAACAACCATAAAAAAAAGATGTTAAATCCTATTCAAATACAAAGAAAACTCTTAATCTCTTGGGGGAGTTGGTGCCAATTTGATGTGGAAATTGGCCCTTTACCAACTCCTAGTGCAAGCCTTGGTGATTTGATGAAGATGTGATCCACTTTGTTGATGATTGAAGTGTGCTCCAAGATGAAAATATGCATATCCTAGCTAAGATTGGATAAAGATGGATGAGAATTGCTATGGATTTGAGTATAATAACTTTACTCAAATTTTGGATGCTAAAATGAGGAATGAAGCCTCTTATTTATAGATTGACAAGTTGGAGAAATGCCCAAAATGAAGCAATGTGGGACTAAATTTCAACCAATGGCAAGGTGCCACTTGTCAAGAGATGGATGGATGAAGGATGTGCACATTTTGATGAATGTGCCCACAAATGCAATATTTGAAATTTGAAAATGTTGAAATGACGAGGTGGAGGGAGAGTCACATGGAGTAATGGCCACTTGGCTCAATGAAAAAGGACATGTAAAATGAAATAAATGCCTTGTTGGAAGGACAAAGTCCACTTGGATTTGAATTCAAATTTGAAGGAATATTCCTCTATTATGCCATGTTGAGAGAAAATAGAGATTTAATAAATGAATTAAATCTATTTTCATGTGCAAATGGAAAAAGCTAGAGGATGGGACATGAATTAGGATTTAATTAATCAAAGGTTAATTAATTTAATGAGGAATTAGATGATGTGACAAATTTGACTTAGATTTATGGGTTGATTTAAATCAAATATGAGAAGAATATGATAAAAGGGTTAATTAAATAAGGATTTTTTATTTATTTAATTAAAGGAGTTGAAGTTAGATTAAATCAAATAAGGTTTTAATTTATTTAATTTAATGAGATAGATTTTAGGGATTTAATCAAATAAAATTGATTATTTAATTAAATAGGGATAATTAGATCAGACTAATTTATTTAATTAACAAGAAAGAATTACTTAATCAGATAAATGATTTATTTAATTAAGAGAGGAAGATTGATGAATTTAATCAAATAAGGGTACTCGATTAAATGGTTAGACCGAGGGATGATTTAGGATGAAATGGTGTTAGTAGTCGGGATCAGATGTGCAATGTCAATCAGTACATTTTCCATGTCTACACCGCGCTATGAAATTAGTAATCTTTTCATTATCACCTTGTTTGCACTGGATGAGATCTGAAAAGGTCATCTTCAGCCTAATATTAGCTTGGAATTGTCCTAGAAATTGGTTTACAAGTTGGTCAAATGAGAAAATGGAATTATTAGGCAAGGAACAGTACCATTTGAGTGTTGTATACTTGAGAGATCGAGGGAATAGTTTTTCCATCAACGCGTTGTGATGGAATAAATTTGTACATAGGGCGTTAAAGGCAGAGACATGCATTTGTGGGTCCCTTTTGCCGCCATATTTCTCAAATTTACGAATCTCCATTCCTTGAGTGAAGGGAGTGTTTAGAATCGTGACCAAAAATGGGCTATGCCAAAAGAAGGGTTGGAAGATAGGCTGGGCAAAGGCTTGGGAGAGACTCGCAAATTGGCTCTTCATCTTACCCATATTCTTAAAAAGATTATTTAGAATAGGGTCATTAGAAGATAGAGGGCCAGAGGAACCTCCTCCAGAACTGCCACTAGAGCCACCACCAGAACCACTGGTGTGACCTCCGCTGGAACCACTACCAAAGCCACCACCACCAGTAGGGCCTCCGTCAGAGCCACCTCCGCTTCCAAAGCCACCACCGGAACTACTTCCACCAGCACCACCTCTACTACTAAATCCACAGCCACTACCAATGTCCCCATTGCTCATCCCACCAAAACCTCTACTGCTAGAGGTAACAGGAGGGGTGAAGCTGAAACCCAAGGGGATCTTTTTCACTTTGATAGTGATGGATCCCTCAAAGGCAGAGGGGATGCTAATCAAGGGTACGGTATCGGTCATGTATACAGACATAGGAGGCATCGATAGTCCTAGATGTCTCTCATGATCTTGAAAAGTGGCTCCTCGTATAATGTTAGGATTGTTTGGAGGAGCACATGCATCAGTCAGGCTAGAGAGACTAGCCAAGAGTTCTATGTTTGTTTGGTCTTTTCCCACCATGTACTTTAGTTCATTGATAACCCAGGCAGCCCTAGCCAACTTTGGGTCTCTTTCCAAGTGATGTTCCAAGTCACCCAACCCTTTACTGAGGGCAAAGACATATTCTGAAGGAATGTGAACAACCTCATGCTCATTGACCGACGATGGTGTAGGAGATGTAGGAGGAGTGGGGACGTCATCGGTCTCATCAGAGAATCCAACCTCGCCCCTTGAAAACTGCTCTTGTGCAATAAGACCAACGGTGGATCCAACAAAAAGGCTTGTAGAGAAACCAATAGTAACCTTCATTCTCTCCATCGAAAGGTGTCATATACTTCTAACAATATACCTAGAGGTTGTGGACTGGGTTGTGATGCTCATAAACCTTCGCAACACTCAGGGGCACAATGATCACAAGGATAAGGGAAAAGTTTCAATGCCAACGGATGAACAGATGTTGGTTCACGTCGGGTTCATGAAAAATTTAAGAGAGGGTGACCAACCACGTTCAAGGCCCCAAGTCACAGAGAGCCAAGAGCGGAAAGTTTCCCTAACTTAACTTAAAGGGGTGTTTAGAGATGAGGGACGAGAATGATGAGGACTATAAGGTCCTTCAATCACTCTACAAACCTGAAACTCAAAATGGGGCTAGGCGAGCTGGTTTTCGGGTTCAACTTTGTGCCTTAGGTAGCTCTCTACTTGAGGAAAAAAGCACAGTTCCAGGACAACAGCGCGATGCGCTGGCGTCTCTCAAGTGTGTTGGCGTCCGTATGACCAGAGGACTAAAAAGACAATGTAAACCACCAAAAAACAAACTGATGACCTAGCTAATCATTTTTAGGAGAACAAAATAAAACTATGAAGAGATATATAAACAAATGTGATAAAGCAAGTAGATTAAAGCTAGGGTGACAAGAATGATCTCACAAAAGAGCATGTTTGCCAGTTAGCTCCAAGAAGCATGTCCACCTACACACAAGAAGGAGGAAAATTGTTGGGGGGTTGTATAGGGGCCTACCTTAGTCAGACCCCCGTTTTGGTTTTTCCACCTCCATGGACAACGAAGATAGCGATAATGGAGAAAATTATGATAAAGGAAGAATGAAAGTAAAGAACACAATAACACTAGTAAATAGTATTATGCTACTCAAACAAATCATAGAGGAGAGAAGTGACAAGTTTACCACCTCCATCAAGAGCTCACTAGCTAATGGAGGAGAAAATGAGAGGACTCAAGCCCCTGTTGCAATGGTGTTGTTCCACACTTGCTCTATGGAGTTGATGGAGTGTTGTTGTTGCTGCTATGGAGTGCAAAGTGTTGCTTGAGAGTTGAGAGTGTAAGAAGTGAATGCTTAGAAGGTTGCTTGAGCTAGTGAAGAGGATTTCTAGAGAATGAAATGAAGGAACAAAGAGTGAATTTGAAGGGAGAATGAGAAAAATGACCATATTCGGGTCTGTTGGTCAAAGAGGAGAATTACAAATTGATCCCGATGGGAAGTGTAACACCTCTACTGGCTTTAGATGCAGGAAATCGTTAGGGACATAAGCACACCATGTGAGCGTCCCAGACAGTTATTCTTCTGCCGACACACAAAATAGATGCTAAGTGGAATGAAGGCAATAGGCTGATGTGGATTTTTGCCTTCGAATTTGGTTTTCTAAGGTGAGGAAGTGTAAAAGGTGAATTTGCGTAAGGGGTGAAAATTCACTCCTTTATAGGGTGATATTTCCCAAAAACAACACAAGGATTGGGAATGGTATATCTTGAAAATGAAACAAGGATTGGAAATGGTATATCTTAAAAATGACACAAAGATTGGGAATAATATATCTTGATGGTAAAAATTGGATTTTAATAAAGGCTTTTGACGAGGTTGGGAATGAGACCAAGGATGTGATTGCATGATTTTATTAGATTGCATAGCTAGAAGTGTGTGGATTAGGACTTTTCTTGTGATGTTTGAATTGGGAGGATCATTGGACTATATGAGAGTGATTGTATTGGAAAGAATTGAGGGTATCCTATAGCTTGATACTAATTAGAATGGAAAATGGATTAGAGGATAAGAGAGTTGAAGGATGATATGGGGGACATAAAGGGATGGTTAATAGTGGGTGGAAATAGATGGAAAATTCATGATGGATGGATGAAGGGGTGCATATGTGATATCCAAGGATTGCATTGTGGACTATCATTCCCCACACTAGATATGTCATAATAACAAGGCACTAGGATGCTTGTGGTGATGCATGAAAATATGATGGTGTGAGATGGAGGATAGGAGATATGAGAATGTTTGGATGGTTGGATGGAGGAAGTATGAGTGTAGAGATTATCTATATCATGAGTGGATAAGTTGGAAGGATTGGAGGGGATGGAGGGTGGATTGCACCTAGTGTTTGGAAAGGTTAGGGGTGGGTGAATCCAATAAGGTTTGATTAGAATATCTTGACAATTGAAGGTAGTAAATATGTATGGTTGAAAGGTAAGGGGATGAGGTCAAGGAGGCAAGATGAGGGATAGCTTAACAGTTGAAGGTAGTAAAATATTTATGAATGGAGGTATGGAGGATGGATGGAATGTATAGGAAGTATGCTAATAGATTTCCAAAGCATACATGTGGATATTTTTCTCTTGTCCTTTTCAATATTGAAAGGAGGATGAAGGGATTGGAAAGAATGGGAGAAGATGGGTAGATGTGGATATAACGGATGGGTAGATGGGAGGGAGGATATATGATGTAGTTAGGCTAGAATGGGTGAAGCTTGCCCAATAGTGTAGAGTGAATGTGGATCGAGAGGATCTACATGTGATGCTAATTTGTTGCCTATTTGCCAAATTTTCACCACTAGACATAGTATTCCTTGACACTCCAATTTGTACTTCCTACCTTTTATCAAAATTCCAACGTTTCATCTTTGGTGAATGGAATAGCTAGGATAATGTGGTAATTTGACAATGTCTTTAAGGATTGACACATATTGAAATGTGCCAGTTACCTTTTCCCTTTTCCTTTCTGTCTATAAAAAGATATCAATAGCATTGGTCACACCAATTTGGTTGACTCACTAAGTTCCATCTGATGATGCAATGATTTAGAGTTGTCAAACTTACAACTTTGAAAATTTGTGCAAGCAATTTGATCTTTTAGGCATGATTTATAGATTTTCTATGTTGAAATATTTCTTTATGATCTTTGCTACAATGTGACTCGTTGAAGCCAATGTGTCAATTTCTTACTAATTGTGTGATAGAAAATAGGTGTTAGATTGACAACACATTTCTTTTATGTTAGTTGTTGATATATGAAATGATCAATGGTGTAGATATGCTACTAAGACTGTCGGTAAAAATACTTGTAGGGCCACTAAAAAATATTATAATGTTTGAATACAATGTGAAAGATATGAAACATATGTAATAAAATAAATCAAACAAAAAATGGAATCAAAATTTTAGATAAAAGAAAAGGAAGAGAACAAGAAATATCAATTAATATTGTCCTTAAAGGGTAAAAGGGTGAGTAAAGAGTAAAGCTCCATAGATACCTCTAGCAAAATGGTGGTATCACACTTCCTTTTAGATACATGTTCCAAGATGTCTCAATTTTGGCACTATATGAGTACTTGTCACCATTAATCACCTCTTCATTATGGGCACACCTAAAGGTTCAAATAGTTAAAAAATATATATATGAATAAGAGGTACTTGCTAGTGGGTGAAAGCACAAACTTGTGTCACAGTTTTGGCCAACAAAATTATTTCGAGCGACTTAAGTTCGGCCGACCAGTTTTCGGCCGATAAGGTTTCGGCCGAATCGACGAGTCAGCCACATGGCGCCTACGTGGCTTCAAGTTATCAGTCGAGTCACTTTCGGCCGAAACTTTATCGGCCGAAAACATTCGACACGGCGCACACCTAGAGAGACCTTATCGGTCGAGTGTGTTTCGGCCGAAACATTATCGATCAGAACCCTATCGACCGAAAATAGCTAATAAAATCTCGAAAAAAAAAACCAGGCCCACTATTGCTACGCTCGGGCGAAAGTGTTGGGGGCGAGAGCTTGTCAGCCGATCGCTAGCAACAGGGACGACATATTAACAGGTTCCATTCGTGGCATTGAGATGAATGTTTGATTTCTCGTATCGTTTTTGTCTATTGTGAGAAATTTGGGATATATCGTTTGTTAGGGTTTGATTGAAATGGAAAAATCAGGTCATGGCCGTGATGGTTGAGACAGCTATGGCCATGATGCTCAATGAAATTTCTTTCTCTAGGCTGTGAAACTTAACATACCCTTCTTTACAAGCTTTAATTTGTGATTGGGCATGCTTTTGAGATAAGTTTAGCATTTTATTTAGGAGGTATTGGAAAACAAATGGAAGAGACGTTATGCAAAGAAAGATGGTTGGGCATGCTTTAGATTCACAGTGCATTCCTTTTAGACTCACTTACTCCTACATTACTAATGGTTTCTTTATCTCTTCTATGTCTATTTCCCTAGCCTCGTGTTTTGAATTGATTGCTTCTTCAAAAGCTATATTGTACAAGTACCATGTTTGTTTTGGTTCAAACTCCAGGATTACTAATTCATATTTTCATTTGGAAATTTTATCTGCATTTATTTTACTGTGTACTATGACTATAATTTAGATTGAAACATCCTGGTATCTCTTATGATATGCTGATCTAGAATGAAGAACTATGAGATTCAAAGCTTTAGACTGTGTCTTTTGTAGAAACAACACATGAACTCATCCATGTTTCTTCTACCACTCAAAATTCCATTTTATGATCTCATTAAGCATGTAGATAATGGTTAGAGCCTGAAATCTGTATTATCCCACATCTAAATGATGTGGGCCAACATTTATTTTTATCCTTCAACATCTGGCCCTTAAAGCATGAGCATGTTTGCAATGTCCTATTCTGCACACAAAGGAATCAGTCAATACAACTTCCATTCTCAATATAATCAAGTGATAGTGAACCATGAAGATGGAATCAACATGACATTCACAATGAAATAAGGTACATTTGCATATAAGAAAATGCCATTTGATTTGATCTATGTAAGAACTACAGTTTATGGACATACCATTTTTTTTACTTTTGAGCTCATTCTAGAACTTTGCTACATTTGTCACATTCAACCATTCATGGGTATTTATTCATCCTCTCCGCACATGCCCAACTACCAAACTCACTTCCATGTGTAGATGAAACTCCCATGGACAAATATATAGACCTACACGATTATTTGCTTTTTGGTTAGACAAATCCTATGCATAGAGATCTGTATTTATGCCTTGTGGGTTTCATATGCATGTAGAGGTGATGTTGATAATGTGATCACATATGCATAATAAAGTTAAATCCTGATCTCCGAAAAAAAGCATTAATCTTAATCAGAATCCCTGCTCAAATTGGCCCAGAATCTGGGGCAGGTACGAGCTGGACCTGGATCTGGGCAATGCAGGGGGTGAACAGGTAACTTAGTATACAAGCAATCATCCATACTTTCATCAGATAAGATATTATGAATTATTACATTTCCATGTTTTTGTTTCCTCTCTCTGAATCCCAACAGTCTCAATAAAAGCATTGTACGCTTGGTTTGAATTAGCAACTTGATCTCTAGGAAGAGAGTTCTAAGGAACAACATTGCCATTTTGAGAAGGAAAATCCATCTTTGAATCATCTTTCTTCTCCACTATGTGACAACCGTTGTTGGTCTTTCAGTTTTCCCAACCGTCTTTGTCAACTACAACTTTAGGAGAATGTGTTAAGCTCACTTTCCTGTCAGGAAATCATTATATTTTTGAAAATCTGCCGCAACTGACCACTGAGCTAGTCTTATATTGAATAGACTCACCATTGAGAAATATTTTGAAATCAAACTTTGGAACCTTGAAGAATAGTTCAACTTGCAAAACAAGAGAGGTGATCATGACTTCACAGCTGAAGTAAGTAGAAGTTATAAAGTCCTATTTGAAAACATGTGCATTTCTTGCTTTCTACAAGAACCCGAGTACTTGGTAGAGAAATCTTATAAAAGAAGAATGTTTCCCATTTGGAGAATAACAAATAACTTAAAAGAGTACATCAAGCTACAATATTTCTTAATGAGCAAAGAGTGACCAAGCCAACAAAATTTTCTTCCACATAGCTTTAGCGAATACACAGTCAAAAATGACACACACAATGGATTATGGCTTTCCACAAACTAGATGGGTCTGCATGAAAATCAATTTTAGTTGAAGCCTATCTTACAATGAATTTCTGAAGCAGTATCATCCACCTGAAAAAAGATTTTTGAAGTTCCAAGAATATCAGGATTTAACTTTATTATGCATTAATCTTTCTAAGTCTTAATCTTAATCATTGTCAAAATCTTAATCACCTGTAAAAGATCTGTTAATCAGTGTCTGTTAACAGTGTTAACACTGATCTGTGTTCTAAATATAATTTTCTCAAAAATGAGTGGGTTTGGAAATATAGCTTCTAGAATTAACTCTATTTCTCCCCCTGCCCCTCTTTCTAAGTCTATTTCTGCAATCTAATTTGAAATATCGATACAAAAAACATACACAGTTTAATTTCAGAAGCTATATTTCTCAGTTTAATTTCAGAAGCTATATTTCTAATACTACAATGAATGTGAAAAGCTAATGCCAACTATTTGTTGGATTTGAGTTTTGACCAATGTGGTTACAAAGTATGGATTTGACATCTTTCAAAGTTAAATCCAGAAAACTATGTTACAATTTTAAAACTATCTTACAGAGAGACAGCCATTCCCATAGCATGTTTATTAGATTTTGATAAAAAGTTATATATTGAAGAAAAACTATCTTGAGAAGGAACATTCTTTTACCCCTTGAGGTACATGGGAATATTCGATCAAGAAGGGAAATATTAGTGAAATATTAGTGAGTTCTTTTGATCACTCAAATCCTTCAAAATTGAGAGGAACACTTAAATAAGGGAGAACAATTTAGAAGGACTTTTGTTCCATGGATAAGGTTCAATGTTTCTTAAAGCATTTCAGTCTCAAACCACTTTGATTCAATTGACTTCCTTTGGTCCATGGGTTGTACACCTTAGATATGTTGCTTTCCAATACCTCCTATACTTGTAAATGAATTTTAAATCTACATTCCATATGAACTAATCTCTTAAATAAAATGCTAAACTTATCTCCCAAATAAAGCGCCTTTGATAAGTTATGTACATGCACATATATGTGTATGTGCGTATGCATGTAGATGTATAATATATACATATGTGTACATGTGTGTATGTATACATATGTATATATAATATAGATCTACATGCATACGCACATACACATATATGTACATGTACATATACATACATGTACATATATGTGTATGTGCGTATGCATGTAGATGTATTATATATACATGTGTACATGTGTGTATGTATACATATGTATGTACATGCATGTATATATGTTTATGTGTGTATGTGTACATGTGTGTATGTATGATATAGTACATATTGCAGAACATTGTGTGATGTACATAAGATATATGTATTATTGAATATTGAGATATGATGATAGATACATATAGATACATACACACATGTTACATGTAGTATAGAGACATCTATAGAGCATGGCACATACACATATATGTGCATGTATACATACATGCACATATATGTGTATGTGCTATGCATGTAGATGTATTATATATACATGTGTACATGTGTGTATGTATACATATGTATGTACATGCATGTATATATGTGTATGTGTGTATGTGTACATGTGTGTATGTATACATATGTATGTACATGCATGTATATATGTGTATGTGTGTGTGTGTGTATGTGTGTACATGTATGTATGCATGTGTGTACATGTGTGTATGTATGTATGTATGTATATGCATATATATATATGTATGTATGTATGTATATGCATGTATATATGTATATGCATATACATATGTACATGCACATATATGTGTATGTGTGTATGTATGTACATGTATTATATATATGTACATATGTGTATGTGCGTATGCATGTACATGCATTATATATATACATATGTGTATGTATGTATGTATGTATATACATATATATGTGTATGTGTGTATGTATGTATGTATGTACTTGAGTATATACATGTGTACATACACACATACACATATATATGCATGTACATGCACACATACACATACATATATAATACATGTACATACATACACACATACACATATATCATGTGCATGTACATACATATATATGTATATACATACATACATACACACATACACTATTAAATTAAGTTAGATATACATACATACATACACACATACATATACATACATACACACATACACTATTAAATTAAATTTTAACTTTATTACTTTAATATGTTTTAAGTTAGATCGAAAAATTAAGGAAATGTTAACCTTTTTATAATTTCTAGTGTTTGATTTAAAAAATAATTGATTACAAAGAAAGGCTAGATCATATATGACCAATTGTAATGAAGAGTATTTTTTTATTTTGATCAAAATTTTAGTATAGAGTGGTTGAAAGGATAAATATTTTTTTTACATATTTACTCTTGGTTGAATATTACATGCATGCCTATGATTTAATAGGTTCACATAGCTCAATAGATATAAAGTTTGAACTAGATCTCATTAGATACATTTAAATTCAAAATTGTTTTCTAGTTTTGAAACTTGAAAATTTTACCTTTAATTTAAATATATATATTTTTTTAGTTTTGAAAAAATTTCAATTTAAATTTGTGTAGTTCATTATGTAATTTTGTTTTAATGATATGCAGATCTCTATCTATTTATATATATCATGGCCGATGAGGGATCTCATCATTCCCCTCGTTTTGAGCGAGAAGCTCAAACTAGATCAAATATATTTCAGGATAGTATTGTTAGATTGGACAATGCTCTAAAATGTTTAGAGCAAACAATTCACAACTCCCCCAATTTGGCTAATCGAGATAGATTAGTCACTATTAGACAAGAGATTATGAAGATGATTGAGACAATTCGATCATACAATCCTTATGATGAAATCAGCATTGAACAGTTTTATTTTTCTCTTGCTAGGAGTGTTACTGGCACAGTGAAACATAAAGAAGTTGCCAAATTAGTTTCAGGTGAAAATGTGTTATCCATGTTCCCATTTTATAGAGGAAAAAATAAAATTAGAGGATATATGGTTACGAGGTGTGAAGATCCTCTTGTTGCGCCATTCATATACCCTAGATGGTTGGCAGCACATCATAGATGGCCTCACAATGATGAGCTGCCATTGTATTTTGTCAAACAGTTATATGCAGAATTTCATTTACATATAGAGGTGGACTACACATCTTATCCTGAGCATGCTGGCCAAGGTAAAGGCCGTTTTTATGACAAACCACAGTTTAGACCTTCAAATTTGCCACCGCCTGTGGACAAGAGGGCATTAGTTGGCCCAAACCTTTTGGTTTTACCAAAACGTTTGGAATTGGCAGCAGCAGGGGAGGTAGCAACAGGGTCCACTCAGAGTCAGATTTTTGAAAACATTGCCTCTATTACGACGCAGATTGATCAGATTTCATCTGATCGAGTTGGTAGATATTTATTATGCCCACGGATCAACCTTCCTCCCACTGAGGCTACATCTGCATCGTATGATCCATTTATTAGTGCCGATCTACCTACTCTTGCAGATGTCGAGCATATGACCCACACGACTCTGCGTAATACATGTAGACTCTCAATTTTGGATTTACTAGCAGCATATCAGGTTATCAGTGAGGACCATGGGATTGCTCTTGACAGGGTACCAGAATTTATTAGACAACGATATCCTCATACAGATATGAGCCACAATGTGGCAAATGCAGCTCAGGATATTCCACATCAGCCTACAGAATCCCGTGCACATCATGTTTCTGTTGATCCTTTAGCTTGCCCAGGTGGTCATCAGGATGTTACAGGTCACGTTGAGGCTACTGCGACACCTGATCCTGTCCATGGGACATATAGTTGACTTCTTTTTGCTACTGATAATGTACATGCTACAGGGCCCCCTACGATGTCTTTACATTCTCGTGATCTTAGTGACATTGGTAGAGCTTTCAAGCAGGCACAACAGGTACTTTCAATTTATAATTTAAATACATGTATATATTTTTAAAATTGTGTTCTAAAAATTTATGTAATGCATTTTAAAAACTTCTAGGGGTTTAACTCCTGATTGAAATTGTGTACTTGAAAATTTTAAGCAGTATGGTGAATTCCCAGACTTTGGAAATTTGGAGCATGATGGCGATCCCATGCAATATGTAGATGAGGTACATTTAAATTTAATTTTAAAAAACTAATTACTTGATGTTTTAAGTTTGAACACATTGAACTCAAGTACATTGTAAAATTTTTAGATAATTTTACATATATGTGTACTTGAACACATGCAGGGGTTGGGACGAGGCTCAGGACACAGATCGGGAGATATTGGATCCAGACATGGATCCACACATCTTGGATCAGCAGAGCGATCGGTCCATGGATCGAGGGAGAGGTCGAGGGAGAGATCGAGCCATGCATCGAGGGAGAGGTCGAGGGAGAGATCGAGCCATAGATCTGATGATTCTATTCATACCAGACATCCCTCTCTTTGAGATTTGTTTTATAGTATTACATGTCTGAGATCATTTTATTATATGTTGGGGACACTTTTTATGATTTATGTATTGAACATTTGGACGTGTTACATACTTATGTTTTATGGTACACATATATATACTTGTTATAATTTACATGTCACATTCATACAATTATGTTTTATGGTTTGAATCTTAGAGGTTTGTTATACACGTGCATTATTATGGTTTGATGAACTCGCTTACATTACATCTATAAGTACCTTTATTTAAATTTAAATTATGGTAACTTGTTCAAATGCACTTCTTGTACATATATAGATAACTAAATACATTGTGAAATCAAAATGTTGTCCACTCCACTATCTAATGGTTGCTATTTGTAAATTTAAAAAGATGGACATGTACATGTAATTAATTTAAATAAATAGTTAAAATGAATTTGTCTTTAATAAATAGGTAAAGAAATAGAAAAAATTGAATGCATATATGCTTGAGATTAATGCTATACATGTTTTAAAGTAGAACATAAAAATGCAATCGAAAATAGATGATAGGAAGATGTAGGTAGCTCATGGTCTCAAGCTATACATGGTAAACAAAGCTAAATTGATGCCAATAGATATGGAATTTCTACATTTGGGAATTAGATATGACTTGGAAGATAATAATAGGATATGGTAAACATGGTCTCAAGCTATACATGGTAAACAAAGCTAAATTGATGCCAATATTTGGGAATTAGATATGACTTGGAAGATATCACTGTGATTCACTACAATGTTCATATATTCCAATGCACCTTAAGGTGAACAAGAAAGGACAAACCAAGAGAACCTGGATACAATCTAACATTAACAAAATGGATAAATAATTTAGTTCTATACTTAAAAGATAGGAGCTAATATTCTTAAGTAAATTTGGATGTATGGTTGAGATGGATACATGAAAATCCAAATGATCATGTAAAATTATTGAATGTCGTGCATTAGTAATGTATAAAAAATAAAGAAAACTAGAGACAACATTTATGTCTAGATTCTTCACCACTTGAAAACACCAAATCAACTAGATAATTTTATACAAGTTTGTGGAGTTGAATGTTCAAATGAAATGAAAGATTTGAATGTGAACTTAAGAATTCCATGGAACATAAATAAATTTAAATGCAAAATTGGAACATGTATATAGGTGGAGTTGAACAAATATTTAAATTCAAAGATTTGAAAGTGAGTTTAACAATTCCATGTGTCAAACATAAAAATTTACAATCAAGGAATCTAGAGAGATGATATAAAGGAATTTCTAGAGAGATTCTCAAGAGTGAAGGTTTAAAAGAATGAACCATGTCCAACATGTAAAAATGCAATTGGAAATTTAGATGATTTAAAGGAATTTAGGCAAAATGTAAATTAAAACATTTTTAAAGTCACTGGGTTTTGTAGATCAAGCATATATATGATCTAACATATACATGTCACATTCTAAAAAAAAACCATTCTAAATCATGTCACATGTCCAATCAATACAAATATATAAATTATCTAGATTTGGAGTCATAAATGTGTACACATGTATCCAAAAAACAACTTAAAGCTCCTGGTACATAAAATCTGGATCCTCTCTATCTTTAATTATCTCTAAAATATTCTCATGATCTTCAATAGGCAACCTCCACTTTTGTTTGGCACGTCCTCTTTTAGGTAAAGTTTCTAAATTTATTTTTGTTGCCAAAACTAAGTGACTGTAATGTAGAACCTTTTGTCCTAGCCTATAATCAACAAATATAATACCATTTTTATCTATCTTTATTTGCTGATAATATGTGCCTTCAATAACGACTGATCCAATGGGATACTCTTGTCCATCACCATCTGTCATCGATTCGAACAATTTGCTTTTTGGTTGTGTACATCTTAGTAGATAGTAATCTACACCTTCCGCATTTTCAGGGTCTGCAACTATAGCAAAAATATCTCCTGTACACACACCACATATTTACATATTTAAGTAAATTATACATTTAAAAGTTGTAAAAAATTATATTTTATATTTGAAACTTACTTAAACATAGAATATATATATATATATTTAAATCTTGATTTTAACTAAATTAATCAATTTGGACATACCTATAACAACTAAATCAGATACACGTTCGTAATCAGCTGAATATAGTGGATCATAGACATCAACATTGTCATCTTCAACAAAAGGAGGCATTGATATTAATTGTTTCATTTCCCATTGTGAAACATACCCATCTCTAATATTCTCACATTGATCAATATTTGCATTGTCCTCAATGCAATCAGTACAAAAACATGATTTTTCTCTCACAATCATTGCATAAGGCCTACTACTCCCTGTTGTCATGATTTGATGTAGATTTCTAATACCATGAATTGCTTGACAATTATAAGGATTTGATCGATCAATATCTGTTTAAATTCAAACTTGAAAATTCAATTTGAAATCATGTATGTACTTGAACTTTGAAATTCAAAATTTTAAAACAAATTTTGACTAGACATACATACCTGTAACTTCCCAAAAATACCGTGTGTTGTATGTTGAGTCGCGAGCAGAAAAATGACTTTTGCACCATTCAACAATTTCGTTTGCATTCCGTATGGCATTACCTACAAGTTACAGACAAGTTGGCACAATTTGTCACCTATTACTTTCAAAGAACTTAAAAGAAAATTTAATTTAGTTAAATTAAATATATATATATACATATCTAATCTTTTAAAAAGTATGAAGCTAAATTGGACATACCAGCAAGTTCATGTTGACGAAGTGCACGCTTCACACATGCTCCTGCTCCATCGTGCTCTCCTTTTCCATGTCCACTCTCATAAAAATTCCACAAAAATTTGGTGTTGCGTCTAGCATGTTGACTACATAACCAAACAAAGGCTTTTGCAGACTTAAATTGTCCTGTGAAGTTACAAATAATTAAACACTTGAAAACCTTGAATTATCTTCAAAAAACAATTTAAGTCTCAAAGTTTTAAAAGTAAATATAAATTAATTAAAAATAATTTAAAAACCAATGTACTTACCAGCACATCCATCAGACCATATCCAATGTTGTTCTTGATTTATGCCACGTCGTCTTAGGTCTTCAAAAAACATTTTGAAACAATGAGCTACATAGCTTCTATCATGATTCGTATCATCACTGATATAAAAGTGAACCTCTTTGATGATAATTCTATCATCTTTGCTACTTTGTATTCCATCGACCGCTAACTCTGCATGCCTGTAGCAAACTTGCACGAAGATTGCAACTTGCTCTGAATGATAATATTGACTTTGAATCTTAGTTTGAGGACTAAATGTATAGTTCTCAGAGAAATCTACAATAGAGAGAATACAACCTGGTGGAAAACAATTCTTTGAATAACGAAATTGCTTAGATTGCCATCTTGCACCATGACAATGTTGGATATGTGGATATATGATATTGCGAAATTTACTCATGAATTCATTGTAAGGCAATCCACTCTCTTTGACAACAATTTTTTTGGCCTCAACTCCTGACTTCGTTAAGTATGTCTCATATTCAAATCTCTTCCAAGTAACTTGCATTTCATTATTGTCAACATGTAAAAGATTCTTCAAATCTCCACAATCATTACATACATTTTTTATACACTGAACGTTGAATTCATCCGAATTTTCTGATTTTTCACATAGAAGAGACTTCACAAATTGTGTTGTGCTTCCAGGGATGGCTAAATTTCGATCAATTGTTGCCATAACTTTTCTATATGATTGTAGGTGTAGATCAAATTCAACATGATTTCGACAACAACAAGTTTCACGTACTTTATTTATACGTACAAATGATGGTCGTAGTGTTTCAAACATCCTTTGACAAATCTTCACATTTAAAAATTCTTGTTTAAATGCTTCAAAAAGTTCACTTTGTGTTGTATCTATAAAATGTTTTGGATGAGAAATTTTTGTACCATCATCACCTATTATTTGTATAGTATCCCTTCTATTGGAAGAAACACGAGAGTGGGTGGTCCAATATTCAACAACTTGTTTCTTTACATCTTCTGAAATTCTATCTTTTCGAGGAACCCTACAAATATTTACCCAATTTTTCTCAATTTTTCCATCTATTTCATCTCTCTTTTCAATATATCTTTGAACAATTCTCCTAGAAACATTTAGTAATTCAGAAATTGCTTGAACTTGTCTTCTATATGATAATTTCTTACTAGAAATTACAGTCATCAACGCTCTACGTGCAGCACTTAAATCACTAGACCGACTCTTCTTTTCAATACATTTTAATGCTTCTTGTAGGTTTTCAACAATTGTTTGTTTTAAATCTGATGACTTTTTCCTATTATCAACCCCTAACAACTCCAAAACAGGGGTCATTTCTTTTCGTCTAAATAACTTTGCAATTAACTGTGCTCTTCCAATTAAAGATTTCTCTTCAAAAAATTCATCCCATATTTTTTTAGAGTGTAATTTCAATGTGCTTTCAGATAACATATCTTCAGATGAAATATTATTGAAAAGAGAATCTTCATCCATCTCCATCAAATTTTCCATACCATAGTCCAAAACATTTATATTAGTATTAGATTCAGTTTGTTCTTGTACCTGTACGTCACCTTGATCATCAATATTTTCCATGGGTTGTTGTTCAGTAGATGTTCCTTCATCCGCTTTTCTCTTTCTTTGTCTTACTCGTGTTCGTTCATACTTCCTCGATCTAGTCCTTCGATTTGCCATCACAAATTACACTCAAATTTGAATGATTGCCTACATAGAAATTTGTACACACATAAGCTTTCTATGAAACATGTACATGTAATATAGCATAAATATTTTAAAAAACTTGTAACTAGATGCAAAACATAAAATATTTTTAATTGAATAATGAATATATTTCTACATATATTTATTTGATGTTAATATTTTAATAAAGAAAAAGTGAAAACAAACTTCAAATGCATTTTCAATAAAAAAACATAATCAATTAAATAAATTAAAGATCAACACACCTTAAAAATATTTCTCCTCTTCTCCAAATGCCTTTTTTTTCGTCGAAATACGTCTTGTAAATTGCCTTCCAAAATGTTGAAATCAAGCTTTTTTAATTGAAAATAGTTGAAAAATTTTTGAAATATTTGTTATTTTCTAATTTTTTTAATTTGATAAATTGGGAAAAAAACAACTTTGTTTTATATCATTAATTTTCGGCCGAGTAGTTATCGACCGATAAATTTTCGAGCGATTAGTTTTCGGCCGACCCGTTTTTGGCCGACTAGGTTTCGGCCGAAACCTAGTCGGCCGAAAACGGGTCGGCCGAAAATGTCTAGTTGGCATCCTACATGGCAGCTTACTCATCATTTTTTAAATTTTTCTGAAACATTCATTTTTGGCAGAGTATTTCTCTAGTCAGATTGATGTTTTTGCAAAAAATAAAAATACCCTTTTGTAGAGCTTGAAGTGTAGAATCCAAATATAGAATTTTTATAATATTTTGATTAGTTTTGATATCTTTTATTATTAAAATAATGCAAGTAGGTTTTAAAAATTAAAAAAGAGGCTGATTTGATATTAAAAAAATGATAGTAAAATTTATTAAAATATTTTAAATATTATATGAGGCATAAGAGGAGAAAGTCTACTTCAAAAGGGTATATTTCTTTTTTTTTAAATGATTGAAAATTTTGAAATTAGTTGACGGTCCGTCAAAACTGTCAAATTCTGACATGTTTGACTTTAGAACGTTATTACGGGAAAAATATACATCAAAATGTGATTTTTTTTTTCCATGCACAGGATATTGAAATTACCTATTTGGAAAAAAAAAAAGGGAGAAATGAAGTTTTTTTCATTTTATTTCTTGACGGTCCGTGAAGTCACTCTTTTATGAAATTTTCAGCATTCCAAAATTTGTCCTTAAATTGATAAAAACATAATAAAATTTTTATTTTTTTTTAAATTTTAAAAATTACAAGAATAAACTACACCAAAAGTTCTACATTTTATTAGTTTACACCATTTTGAAATTCAAAACATAAAGACCACTTTTATGTGGTCGAAGTTCAGAATTTTTTTTGCTGTTGGCCGATTCCTTTATAAAGTGTGACACAGGTTTGTGCTTTTACCCTAGTATCAAAGAAAACTTAGTAATTGCACAAAACAAAATAAATAATCAAGGCGATCACCACCTTAATAAAATGAATTTTTAAGTGGGAGATTAGGGGTGATCCCACGATAGTGTGTTACACTTATTGGCCAAAGGGAGAATTGAAATCAACATTTTTAACCAATTTTTTATTTTTTGTTACCCATAACAACCAAACTGCTAAGAAATTGAAGATAACGTGAACTAGTGATTTTTGAGATTTCACGTGTGAATTTTAAATGTGTTTGAAACAAAAATTAAAATGATTTGTGAAATTATTTATGTAAGTTTTAATAACTTATTTTTTCTAGTTAACAATATTTTCAAAAAGTGACATTTATTCCATATCACTTTATCAAAATTGATAAAATTATAAATTCTTAAACATAGATGGTAACACCAATATCTAGTGTGTAGATATTTTTTCATACGTTTTTGTTGCATATTTTATTTTATATTATTTTTTTTAAGTGATTAATTAGAATTCAAGTATAGGTTTTTTCTATATTGCATAATTTTTTTTGTATATATTCAAATTAACTTCTATTTTGTTGAAATGGGGACATCAATACCTAGTGCTCAAATATTTTTCTCTATTTTTTATTTTTTTCCATTTTTGAATAGATAAATTGATATTCGATGACAAACCTATGTTCACTATAAAATAAAAAATATTTATAATATTAATCAAATTAAATATATTTAAAATTATGATTTTTGGAAAGCTTACTTTGAGGGTTATAATCCTGTAAATTAACCTATCATGTTCATTGCATTTTGCTAGTCCAACCTAAGGTCTAAAATAAAATAAAAATCAAGGAAAATTTGAGCACCAAGGCAAAAAGGTCAATGCAAGGGCCTACATTTGAAGGACCTTTAAACACAGGTATCCAAGGACCTTCCATGTTTTAAGAAAATATGAAAACATTAAAAATCTAAATGACCTTTGAATGAAGGACATGTGTAGAAAGATGGTGGACCAAAAAGTGGCCACAACGAATTTTTGGTCCATCTAAGGGATAACATGAGAACGTTATAAATAAATCACATTATAATACAATCATGTTATGTATTTCAGAGAGAGAGAGAGTGAGAGAGGGGGGGTAAGGAGATAGAGACCGGGGAGAGAGATAGGGATAGATATAGATATAGATATGGAGAGGGAGAGGGAGAGGGAGAGGGAGAGAGAGGGAGAGAGGGAGAGGATGATGGAGAGATAAAGAGAGAGAGAGAGACGAGAGAGATGAGAGAGGGATAGAGAGAGATAGAGATAAACATATAGAGAGAGAGAGGGAGATATGAAGAGATAAAAAGACAAAAATAGAGATTGGGAGTGATATATGGATAGAGGTAGAGAGAGAGATGAAGAGATAAGGAGATAGAGATAAAGAGAGGGAGAGATAGAAGGATAAATATGTAGAGATGGAGAGCCAATAATGGATATAGATATAGAGGTCTAGGAAGATGGAGAGAGAGAGAGGAAGAGAGGAATGGATAAAGAAAGGAAAGGTATGTAGAGATAGAGAGGGAGAAAAATAACTAGAGAGATGTAGAGAGGTGGAGAAAGATAAAGATAGAGAGATACAAAGGGAGATGAAGAGGGATAGATAGAGAGAGATATAAAGGGATTTTTTATTAGTTTTCAAAAAACTAGGGGGAAGTGCGCTCAATTTTTTTTATTTTTCAAGACGTGTCCACTTTGAAATTTAGTAGAAATCATATTTTCATTAAAATTTTGAAAAATTAGACATAAATTATATGGTGTTAGCTAATTTTCTATTGAAGCTATTTTTGAAATACTAAAAAAAGAACATTTTGGGGGAGCACACTAGATGGTATGTTATATGTTTCTAATAAAAATAGAAGCACTTTGTGTGCTCACACTATTTGAATCCCTTAATCTCCACCATTTAAATAAGTAGTTTAGGAAGTAGATTTAGAACACTATGACTCTTGTTCTTGTTATAAATCTTCAAATTTTGAGTTTAACTATCTTCAATTTCTCATTTAAGATCATTTTTTATTAATTTTTACAAAAAGGTGGCCACTTAAGACCCCCCTTTGGTCCCAAATTTCCATGTGCATACACTGAAGGTGATTATGCAATCATCTTTAAATCAAGATGCATTTTTTCAAAGAAAAACCTTCAAATAAAGATGTTTGTCAATTTTTTTCTCTTCAACCATAAATTTTTTAACGTTCCATAAGTGGGACACACTATTGTGAGTATACCCTTAGGTATTCATGTGATTACAATAATATAAATAAATTCCACTAACATAATATCAAAAGGATAACAAGCTTGGGCACAAGTATTAGGGTCTTTATCTATGTCAACAAAAATACATCTAGTTTTCCATATCTCATGATTGAAGAAGGTTACTAGGCAAAGAGGTGTAGCACAAATTGAGTTACTAGAGCTTGATGAGGAGGGAATAATAGTTTTGGATCTTAATTAATTCTTCAAACATGCATTAAGAGGCTACAAACATGAACAATCATAGAGTATTTGATCAATTGGAAAAATGCTCTAGTTGAAGACGCAACATGGAAAAATAAGGATTTTATGCTAAAAATCTATAATTGATCAACACTAAGGAAAACACTTCTTTGAATATGAGGCATGCTACACTCTTAATACTATAGTGTGCATTGAGTTATGAGTAGTCAGTATGTGGCTACTTTAACTCTTAGGTAAGTTATATCGTCATTATTATAGTCTTATTTAGATAACTAAGTCATCCTAAGTGTTATATTTAGGTATCTATGTTGTCCTAGGTGGCATCCAAGGTATAACTAGGTATAATAAGAGCTAGTGGTGAGTTTATTATCATCATATTACACATTGTGTTCTTCTTAGAAACTTCAATAGATTTTCTCCCTTGTGGTGACTTATTATTTTTAAATATTATCACATATTTGTAACGTATTTCCTATTATATTCTTGTCTTCGATAAATTATTTTATTACAAACCCCATTCACAATTTCACAATTTCAACTTAAGAACCATTCTTTGAAACTTCAATTACCGATGACATACAAAAATATACAGTATTTTCCTTACTTATTCAACACACACCGAATTATTTTATTGAAATAAAACATGCAAAATCTCTTTATTGACCACACGCTTGGACAAAACTTCTGCAATGCCACATTTGACCACGTGCTAATAACGTTAAATAATATAATAATCTCTCTTACGTCTTCTCCAAGTCATACCCATTGAACAATAATCTCTCTTACGTGCTCTGCAAGTCA
This sequence comes from Sequoia sempervirens, assembly GCA_007258455.2. Classification (NCBI taxonomy): domain Eukaryota; kingdom Viridiplantae; phylum Streptophyta; class Pinopsida; order Cupressales; family Cupressaceae; genus Sequoia; species Sequoia sempervirens. Next base: position 166,758,946 of record VDFB02000017.1, read on the forward strand.
TAGCTCTCTATATAACCCACCGTATCTTTTGGCTCTCTCTACTCAGCTAAACCAAGTAAGTGTCTTGGATTTCCAACGGCTAGTGCAAGTAAGCTAAGTTGCAGCTTAAATTTGAATTCTGTAAATGACATACTCAGCAGTGGCCGTTGTGGCCGAGGCATACTTTCACAGTGATCACTACACGCAAGAAATCAAGGAGGAAAAGGGGGATAAGAAAAAGGATGGTAGTTATAAGTTAAGGGGGACCAAGATCAAAATGACTAAAGAGAAGGTTTTGGTATGGTTAAAGAAGCCTTTTTCTTTTGAAATCAGCTTTGATTCATTACCAAAAAAATAATAAAATAATAGGTCTATGAGGAAATGCATGAGAAAAATAGTTTTACATCTGAGCGATCAAATATATTTTGCAGCAGGCAACTCTTGTTAAAGCAGTGAAGGAGAAACAAAGCAATATCTTAGAGCTTCAAACTCAACTATCAAAAGTTCAGTCTCAACTGACAGCGATTGCTAAAGATCATATTGGATCTCTACTCCCAATGGTTATAAATATCATTACAGATGAACATGTGTTACTCACTCTTGGAGAGAAGTGATTCTGTTGTAATAAAAAAATCAGCTGCCTTTGCTGATTTGTGCTCTAGTGTTTCTTGTATTATGGTCTCTTCCAGTCATTTTGGTTGGGATGTGCCTCCTCTAGGCACTTTTGTACTCTTGTAATTTAATTTTCTTTTATTAATATAATGCATTTTTCCAATAAAAAAAAAAATATATATATATATATAGAGAGAGAGAGAGAGAGGGGCTCTCAAATTACAAAATAAGGAGCATTGGCTTTGATATCAATGATAGTTTTTAAAAATATATAGAGTTTATTAGGAAGTTATAACTATCATAAATAGATGGATTTTATATCAATGATAGTTTTAAAAAAAATATAGAGTTTATTCGGAAGTCATCAATTATCATGTATAGATGGCTTTTATATTAATGATAGTTTTCAAAAATATATAGAGTTCATTGGGAAATCATCTTAAATTTAAGAATAGACTTGTGGATGTGATCTATTGAATATATAGGAAAAATTTAGAAATTTTTTTGAAGAATTTAATAAGTTTTAAGATCTCTATGTAAAATTAATAAGTTTTTTTAATGAATAAGTGTTTATTTATATTAATTGATAAATAACATAATATTAATTCATTAAAAATAAAGTAGAATGTAATATAATATTGAATAGTTTAAGCAAGGTGAAGTCTTATACATTGATTTTTAAAAAATGTTGAAACTACTAAGTAATAAGAGTTATGTTAGTGAGAGGAGGTGGTATGATCTAAGGGATCCCCCTTTCCATTTGGAAGGTCCTGGGTGTTAGGAATTGGCTTCCACTTTGTGATGATACTTTTTTCTTTATCTTTTCTTTTTCTTTTTCTTAAGGATCATTTCTAATAAGAGAGATGGTAATATTCAACCAAGGGAATTTGTCACTATCAAGGAATTGAGAAACCCCTCTATCACAAGGTTAAAAAGAAATAGATTAGTTTCATATTAACTAGGGCTAAGCATGTTTTCTATGTAAAGGAGAGTCATGTGAGTCATGAGAATGGTGTCTAGTATATTTTGTGTTGTGTATTCACAACTACACCTTTGATGATGGGAAGGACCCCTATTGGAGGGGGACGGTCCCCTATTGGAAAGTTAAGGTGGCACACATGCAATGATACAAAGCACATTGCCCCAATGATCATTTAAAGTTTGCAAATGAGAAAACTCTAGTGTAGTTTGTTATCTTACACATAGATTTACAAAAAAATCATTAGAACAAATCATAGATTTAATATACAAAAAAATGAACATCAACAAAGGCTCTAGAAAATAAATTTGAGTTTCTATCTTTGTAAATATTCAATATAAAATCTCCAATTTGAAAGCATGCCAATTTTGTGCATGCTCTAGACCAACATCCATGGCTAATCCATAGAAGAACCATGTACATGTCAAGAAAAGAGTTTTGACCTTAAGGGAAAAAATACCATGTACCTAAATTTAAGCTTCTTGAACTTGTGGACAAAACCAATAATGGTTCTTAAGTGCTTCTAGATGCCCAGAAAAGGAACATTAGGGAGTAGAGAAAACTAAGTAGGCCAACTAAGGTCCAATAGGGAGACCCTGAAGGGCACACAATCTACTGAGAGGGGGGTGAATCAATAGATCAAGTCAGTTTAAAACTCTTTACTTCAACACATATATTCGTCATGAAACTTGAACTATCACAACTACTAATAATCAATCAACTACATAGGCACATATACTCATTCACACATGGGAACACCAAATATACGTGGAAACCCAAGATGGGAAAAACCACTCGATGAGAATAGCTACTTGGATCTACTATCCAAATCCAACCTCACAAAGCAAGAATATAATAAGGGAATTTATAATATGAAGTAGGAACCAATCCCTAGTTGTATTTGTAGACACCAACCTACTAGAGACACCAATCCTTGATACAATAATCTAAGCACCAACTCAATGAGTAGAACACTAATCCTAGCGGATTACAAAAATAAAGCTTGCAGATCTTCAATGTTGATTATACAATTTACATAAATTTTGAACTTGATTCAAACACTCTACTACACTAAAGATCTTCTGATGATGGTTCACAATGATTGATATGCTTCACATTGAATAACACTCTCTCGCATAGATTCACATCCTTATGTATTCACTCACTACCTTCTCTTCAATTATTCTTTCACTTCACATTATGAATCTACACAAATGTATGATGATTATGTAAAAGATATCACATTAATCATTCATTCATGTCAAATAGGGATCCACAATTAACTAGGATAACATAAGGTGGACCTAAATTCAAATTACATGAAACTTGTAATAGGTAGGTCCTAAATAAAATTTGTTTTTTCCAAAACAACATGATGTCGTGTGCTTCCATAAGAACCTTAATCTGGGACTATTTTAGCTCCACACACTAACTTTGCAGGTCACATGCTACTAGCCATTGCCATAGAGTTCCAAAATACCAATAGATTGACAGACAAGCACAAAGAACCTTTTGTCACTTAAAACTTCTTGTAGGCTAAAAATTTCTTCCAAAAACTCTAGAATATGATAGAACATGTGTATACATACTCTCCTTCCAAACCATAAATCCAAAATTGCATTCAAAAAGAAATACTAAACATAAATGTATTGCCAGAGAAATCTCTCTACCCTAAGTAACAATCTAAAACATTTTGGATTAGACTTCTAGATCACTTCTATCAACAAGAATAGATGTAGTATGATACTACAGAAAATCCTCAACTTATTTTATTAATATAGCTAACAATATATACTTCCACAACTCAAAATGATATGACAATACAATTTACATTTAATTATCACTAATCTTCTAATAATATTCCTTTGACATCAGTGAACTCTTTTGACAATAATGAACTCCTTTGACATTAATGACAACATATGTTCAACATTCTCCCCCTTTGTCATTGATGGAAAACAACAAAATGTTGGCCACATGCGAAGACATCTCTGATATTGTTTAGATTAGGAAACCACCTCATTTTGAGTTCCATTCCTCCTCGCTGATTTTCTATTTCTCCCCTTAGAGGATATAGAATTTTGAGTTCCATTTCTCCCCCTTTGACATTAATGTCATAGGTCAACTGAAAACCTATCTCCGAGCACTTCCACCAACATTTCTAACACTCTGCACAATTTGGAAATCTATTTCCTACATAGACTCCCCCTGAGTCCATACCACACTTCTTTTGAAAATCTCTGCAAGACCATTGAGCCTTCTTGCAGTAGGGAGACAAAGATCCCCTTAACCTACACTTCCTCTTGATTCAAGAGGAGGGAGAAAAAACTCCTATATTCTTCTGGAGAAACTCAAAAGTATCCTTAGGAAGTGGTTTTGTGAAGATATTTGCTACTTGCTCCTTGGTTTCAACATACTCCAACTTTACCTCCTTTTCTGTAACCTTCTCCCTTAGAAAATGATGCTTGATTGTGCTATGTTGTATCCCCGAATGTATTACTAGATTCTTTGAGATGTTTATATTACTGGTGTTATGACAAAGAATGGAAATGGGTTCATCAAAATCAATCTTCATCTCCTTCAGATGAACTAATTCATCCATAATACTTGAGTTCAACATGAAACTACTGCAATATATTCCGCTTTTGTTGTAGATGAAGAAACTAAATCTTGTTTCTTGCTCAACCATGATACAAGACTATCACCAAGAAAGAAATCTCCACCACTTGTACTCTTTTGGTCATCTATGCTACCTTCCCAATTTGCATTTGTGTATGTTGTTAGAGTGAAATTTTCACTTTTAAGATACCATAAACCAAAATCCATTATAGCCTTAAGATATTTGAATATCCTCTTTACTACTTGGAAATGAGTCTCCTTAGGTGTTGTTTGAAATCTAGCTACCATTCTAACTTCCTACATGATATCTGGTCTAGATGCAATCACATACAATAAACTGCCAATCATGAACCTATATAAGGTCTAGTCTACCAGAGCAGATTCATCATCCTTACTCAACTTACATCTAGTAATCATAGGTGTACCTATTGGTTTGCATTCTTCCATTTTGAACTTACTTTTAAATTTCGTTTATGTACTTGTTCTGATAAATGAATATGCCTTTGTCTAATTGAGAAATTTGTAAACCAAGAAAGAAAGACAATTCACCAAGCATTGATATTTCAAACTCACTCTACATTGCATTTCGTAACTCCTTGCACTTCTCATCACTATTTCCACCAAACATAATCTCATCAACATAGACAACAACTTATCATCTTTTGTCTTTACATATAAATTTTTATCCACATTGCCTCTTTGGAACCCTTGCTACTACAAATACTTGTCCAACCTGGAATACCAAGCTCTAGGATCTTGTTTAAGTCTATAAAGATCCTTATTTAACCTACACACAAAATCTGGATTATTTGAGCATTGAAAGCCTTCTGATTGCTCAATATAAACTTCTGTTTCTAACTACCCATTCAGGAATGTAGACTTCACATTGATCTGATACACTTTGAAATTCTTGAATGTTGAAAGGTCCAAAAACTTTCTGATTGCTTCCAATCTTGCTATCGAAGTAAATGTCTCCTCAAAATCAATTCCTTCAACTTGAGCATATACTTTACACACAAGTTTGGCCTTGTTTTGGATCGCTTCTCCATCTTCATTTAGTTTTTTTGAAGACCTAGTTAGTGCCAATGACATTCTTGCCTTTAGGTCTTGGAACTAGTTCCCAAGTTTCATTTTTCTTTATCTGAGATAACTCTTCTTCCATAGAATCTACCCATCATTTCTCTGTGCTTGCCTCTAAATATGAACTTGGTTCGATCTTTTATAATAGGGAAAAATGTACCTGTTCATTTTCCCTCTCAATTCTTCTCTGATTCTAGACTCCACTATTCTTATTTCCTATAATCTAATCTTTAGAATGAATTTTTTGAACATACCTTGCCATCCGAAGTCTTTGTAACATTGTTCTTAGAATCAGTTTTTGATTCTTCATCATTGCTATGGGTTGGCTCTTCCTCATCTTCTACTTTTGGAATGGTAGTAGATTGAATCATTTCATCAACCCTTACATTTTCACTTTTCATAATCCTCTTCAATCTTTTATTGTAACATCTATATGCTTTACTTTTCATGGAATAAAGAAGAAAAATAACTTCATTAGATCTAGAATCAAACTTACCCAAGTTTTCTTCATCCTTTTGATGTAGAATTTACTTCCAAATATTCTAAGCTCTATTCAGAATATATACTATAGTCTGAATTGCTTCTCTCTAGTACATATCTGGTAAACCTACTTCGCTCAACATTATTCTAGCCATCTCTTATAAAGTATGGTTATTCCTTTCCCCAACTCCATTTTGGTGTGGAGTCCTAAGAGCCAAAACTTGTCTTTGGATCCCATGATCTTCACAGAATTCATCATACAGTCAGAAGTGAATTCTCCACCTTTGTCAGATCTCAAAACCTTGATTGTCCTTTCAATTTCATTCTCAACTAAGTCTTGAATGCTTTAAACTTCTCAAATGCTTCTGATTTTTCTTTTAGAAAGGTACAATCCAAACTTTCATTCTAGTGTAATCATCAATGAGCATCATAAAATACCTATCACCTTGTAGACTCTTTGTCCTCATTGTTCTGTATAGATCTGTATGTATCAAATGCAATGGCTTTGATGTAGAATATTTCTTAGTAGGAAATCTATACTTTGTTTATTTTCCCTCATGACATGGTTTACAACTTGTAGACTGGGGCTTCTTGATCTTTGACATGTCTTGGACCATTCCTTTTGAGTTGATCTTCAAAATGTCATCAAAATTGATGTTTTCTTTCAAAGCCAACTCTCTTCTCTCTATATACTAAGATAGTTTTGTCCATTCAGCTCACTAAGATGATATATATCACTTCCAATCTTACTTCCTTTTGCGATCAATTCTCTAGTACCAAATTTTTGAATTTCACAACCTTTAGCACTTACTAAGATCTAATAACATTCGTCACACATTTTACTGACACTCAAAATATTATACTTTAATCCTTCAACATATAAAACATCATGAGTTTTACACCCCGTCTCTTAGTTATTGAGTTACTTTTACCTTGTAAGTAAATATGATGATAAATTTTTATCAGAACTTTAATATGTTCAATAGGGGAAGGAAATACTGAATAGGTATTATGATGTTATTGATTTTGAAGGAATTATTATGTTTTAAGTAAGATGAATTACAATATGATTACTTTAATGCTTGAATGCTGCAAATGGTTCATGATGCTAATATATTTTATGTGAACAACTAACTACCTTTGTGTTGCACTGAGTTGAATGTAAGAACAGGTTCAAACCTCCGAAAGAGAGGGGGAGTATCACTTAGGATAAGAGCTTGGTCTGGTAACCCTTAATAAGCCTAACTGAGCATACACACACTCACATCCTAGATTGGGTTAGTTGAGTTGGGTTAGTTTGTGGACTCGGGTAAGTAACCTTCAGTCTTGTTTGTGCATGATTTAGAAGGGGTTATGATCTTTTTCTATGATTTTTCTTGATTGGGATGATTTGAATAACTTTGGTTTTAGTCTTTGGTTTCTTGATTGTTCTTGGTTTGATTTAAGTAACTGAGTCTTTTTGTTGGGTATATGCATGTTTACATATTACAACTATTCTAGTATCTTGTATTGAATGAGACTTGCATGAATATATATGTGTGTGTATGTGTGCATATATAGGGTTGTTATTTATAAACACATACATGCATACGCGCACATGCACACACACACACACACACACACACACATAGATATATCATGGTGTATACATAATTTAAATAAGTATTATGTTTATGCACATGTATTAAAGTATATATATGTAATAATACATTATTATTTTAATAAACATATAAATATGTTATTTAATATATGTTATATATATCCTCGATTGGCTAATAATGTATTTTATTTGCATATGAAGATATATATATATTGAATATAATAAAAATACTTTGAAATAAATTATGTGCTGCCATATAACGTTTACATAGCGCTTAAACTAAGGCGTGATACCAACACATGAGTTAAAGCGCATAGGAGAGGGTAAAGTGTTAAGTGATGTTGGTAGCATATTTTCATGGAAACTAATGACAAGTATTATGCAATGAAGTTGTGATATGATCAACGCATAGGTATAGAGAAGCATTGAATATATTTATATAATGCTAAACTATGAAAGAAGAGGCAACACATGAATAGTGCAGCTTATTGAAGGAAATGAATAGGAAAGCCATCACATAAAGTAATTGTAGACCAAGTCAACAAATGTGTAAGGCATGTACGAGTATGCTGTTGTGTAAAGCATTTAAAGGAGAAGTTAAAATAGTTTGTAATCCGTTTGAAGAAGTCAAACTAGAGCTAGAATATGTGGCGCCAAATTTGGAAGGTGGTGCCAATCCATAGAGTATGAAATGCTTAAGAAGTTTGTTGAATTCCCATGTCTGATATTAGTTTATGAGACTCAGTCAAGTGGAAACTTGGCATCAATATGTGAAGGAATTCAAATTAGGAAACTTGTTTATGAGCTTGTTGTTCATTTGACTTAGTAAATGAGTCTTGTTGTCCCTTATAATAAGTTGACTCGACCATTGAAAAGGAGAGGAATGTTATGTGTTGCGTACTTGTGAGTTAGATTGATGAGTTGTTGCATGAGGTTAGAAAGGTGGAAGAAATATTAACTAGTTTGTAGCCTTTGGTTGTTCACAAATTAGTATAAATAGAGGTGCTCATTTTATCAATTGCTACACTTATCATTTTGATTATCTTGATGTTTTTGATTAAGATGATTATCTTGATGTTATTGTGCTATGATTTATGAGTTAGTGAGTTGAGATTTGTTTTGCTATTTTGTATTTGTGACTATTGTGAGAGTTAGTGAGAAGTTAGAAGAGGGAAATCAAGTGGATCTTGAAGGAGGTATCAAGCGAGCTTGAGGATTAGAACTAGGAAGGAGTTTAATCAATTGGAGCATTATACAAGTATGTTAGTTTTTGTTATCAATCAGATATGCACCCTTTGTCGGATTTTTAAAAATTAGACTATCTGTTGAAACATGGAAACTCTTTTTAGATGTGGGTGATCTGTGCAAAAAGAGAATCTCCAAAGTGAGTTGGTTCTCTGTAAGATGGATCCTATTCTAAGTATTTTCTGAGAAAAGGGATAGAAGGATAGCTTGAAAATAAAATTTAGCACTAACTGATGATTAACTGTTTAATCCAAAAATTCAGATTTACCACTCACAACAATTCCTCAATTACAATAGATCTCACAATCTCATTGGTACATGGTTTCATTAGTAATTTGCATGAAGATTTGAAGGCATTGAATACATCATACAACCTAAAAACATGAAATTATGTGCAAAGACTCATAAAAGCAAGACATATAAGGCTTCAAACTCGAAAACACAAAGACATCAAATTGTTGTTACAAGGTTGAGACAAGAAATGAGAAGAAGAACTCCGTTGCTTTATTGAAACTGAAAGAGTGTATATGTCTGAACTAAGTACAAATGAGTTTACAAGCTCAAAATGCTAGGAGCAAGAAACTGCCAACTGAACTAAGAAGAAGAAGAAAAACTAAGTTTCTTCAAGATATAACCCTCTAGAAACCCTAATCTGAGCTCACAAGAAAAGCTCAAGGAAAAGGTACCAAACTGTCTCAAAAGTCTGCATAAAAGCAGAAAAAACACACTATTTCTATGTTCATACTGAAAAGCCTCTAAAAATAGGCTAAATCTGATTTTAAAGAAAATAAAACACCTTATCCATCCAGCAGACAACTCAAATCCAACCCAAGGGAAAATCTCAACCCCAATCTGCTAAAAATAGCAAAGAGATAAAATAATCTACTTTATCTTTGCTTTACATAGTTGTAGATCTCACAATTTGACTAATTTTGCAATTAAAGATTGCTTGAAATATTTTGCAAAACATTACAATCTTGATTTTCTCAAAAAATCATAAAATATAAAAGGCCCTCTCTATCAATGAACATTTAATTGATTTATTTTAAAATCAATTGAAATCAAATAAACATAAATGTCTATTCCTCTAAGGCATAAATATTTCTTCATTCATATTTTAATTGATTTTTTCTCAAAATCAATTAAAAACCTAAGGCAATTACCATTTCATTTTGACTAAGGAAATCTCAAATCCCAAACTAAACCTAGACTCTAAAAGTTTTATGAAAATCACCAAGGTCGACCTAGGCAATACATTCAGCCACATGATATTAGACTTAGAAATTAAAATTTCTAAAAACCTGGTAATCTTTACTAAGTCGAATTAGGGTGAATAGGGAGCAAAACCAAAGCAAAAACTCTAACATCATTTCATTCCACCCTTGTAACTTTTGAAGAGAAGGCTCTGCCTGGGTGAGCATTGCCATCATGCTAGGGTTTTGACTTTTGCAGGAAAGCTTGAACTCCATCCGTCACTTCTTTTGTCGAATCTTCATGGTCTTTGATGGTAAGCACATTTTTGAGCTTTCTATAGACTCCTGAAACTTCCTTCTTGTTTTCTAAATGATCTTTTGGCCTTGAGGTTGTGGCTTTTGCATGCACTTATTGTCTGATTTTTATATGCTCCATTCTCTGTCCTATTTGATATCCCTCTGGCCGCCATGAGAGAGTTCGAGCTTTGTGTTTGAGAGCTCTTCAGAGCTTGGTCGTGCCTTACTTGGTCTTCATCAAGAGCATATAGTAAGCTATTGTTCTTTTGTATTTCTGTTGGCATTCTTCTCTAAAACAGAAATCTTAAGAAAGGTTTATATTTTTGCAAAAGATCAATTTTATTTGTAAATTTATGGCCACATACAAGCCGCACCATGTAGACTTGAATCTAGAATCATGTAAAGATTCCCATGCATTGTGATTGCTATTTGCTTCAGGTATTTTAGATCTAATGGAAAACTATAATGGGCTATCTCCTTCCGTGAAATGATAGACTTTTCTAAGAGCAAAAAGCTCTCTCCAGGCCGTGGCCACTCTTGCACACAATGGGTTTTCTTGTAATTTTCTGGGGCATCGACCCATGACCACATCACAATTTCTGGTATTTTTGGAACAACCCTCATATGGGTATATCATATTTGAAGAAGATAAATGTTGATTCGGAATTTCTCCAGAACTAGAGCTCGAGCCATTAGAGCATGTACAATTTTCTGTGTTTTGACAAGAAACCCACATGGGTATTCTGAAAACAATAAAAAATTATATATTTTGTTACCATTCAAAATTTTATCTCAACTTACCATGGCATTCACTTTACTTCAAAATTCTTGTTAAAACCCTTGCATGGGTAAATGGTGTTCTGGAAGAATCCATTCATTTCTATATCTCTGTTGAAAACCCAACATGGGTAAGTTGGAAATGGCAAGAAATCTGCATTTTGCTTAAAAACCCTCATGTGGGTAACTCAAAAAATTGGAAAATCTTGTCCTTAAATTCAAAACCCCAATGTGGGTGTTTCAGAAAAGAACAAGAAACTGTATATTTTGATATTCGTGTAAAACTCGGCCTGACCCATCATGGCATTTCCTTTGACATTCTAAATTTCTGAATTTCCTTCATATGGGAATTTTAAATTCTAAAGAATATTTGTAACTGGATGCATTTTCTGTTGTATTCCAGCTTCGACCATGAGAGCACTGTGTAGATCTCACTTTCTGACAAAACTCCACCTGAGTGTATAACATTCTAAAGAACACATATTCCTTTGCCTTACTGTTGATAACCCTAATATGGGTATATGAGTCTCTAGAAGAATATATCTTGCTGCTCCATAAAAATACCCATGTGGGTAAACTGTATTTGATGAAAATCTGTATAGTTATATAGATATATTGGCTAAGATTGTGCACTTTGATTACATCCAGCATTTCAGTAGAAACCTCTTTCATATATCGATATTTTTTTGAAAATCTTTCATGTTTCTCTTGTTTGCACTTATGGATGCCATTATCATGCTATTTCACACCCTCCATACACACATAAATCTCTTTGATTGAATCTATAGACTAGTTGTTTGCTTTAGTTTCCTATGCACTCACAATTATGCCCTTCATGGATGCACTTCAAACCTTCATTCATATCATGTCTGATGTATACATGTTGTTTGTTCTGCAAATGACTTTACGTATATGAATCCTTGAAAACCATGCTTGATTATTGTAATTGTTTTGAAGGTATAGTTTAAATGGAAAAACAATTGAATGATAGAATAATAGAGATATCCAAAATAGTGTATTATGATTGTCTTCTTTTCAAAACAGTGAGGTATTTAGTATTCTCAGCCAAACTGAAACTGGCTATCTTGTTGAATCATTCACTAATCAGTTGGCTACTAGTCATTGTATTGATCTTGTCTCCTCCCATTGATTGAAATCTGAAACTCCTTCACATGTATCCATGCTTGACTATCCCTTTTTAAAAGTATGCTCTTCTACTTGGCACTCTTCATGCATTTTTATGCTCCATTTAATAAAATTGTTCTATGCACTTGCTCTCTGCTGAGATAAAAATCTAAAACAATTCTCTTCGTTGAGGCATTATGTATGCATGTTCACTATCCTCGATTATGAGAAAGAACATTGTTGAACCTTGCATAATATCATGAATATGATGAACAAAACTACTATGGCAGTAATGTTGAGATTTTCAATTAGTTAAATCAATTGAGTGGATTAAATTAACTATCCACCTGTAGCCTTCAGAAAGCACCCTTTGTTTGTTATGAGTGGATCGTTGGTTTGATGGCTTGACAGATGAACTCTCTTTTACTCTTTCAGTTGCATTTCCTTTCTTTATGAATATGATGATTGCAATCTCCTTCCTAGCCCACTTGTAATGAATAAGGGGCAGCATGTCGAGCTCTACCCTTGTGGGAGCTCGTTTTTCTCCACATGCTTGGTCTTCAAATGATAATCAGCTTCGTGATTTTCCCTATACCTACACAAAGAAGCAAACGATGTTAGCATAAAACATAATATATCATGATCATGTTGATGTTTCTCCTTCAGCTCATGTTTCTGCACTCTTCTTTAGTTGGTTCTATGCATGCAAGGATTGCAATATATCTCTATTAGCATGGCATGTAGTATAGTTCATATCCCAAGCTCTTAATTAACGCCCTTCTTAATATTTTGCAGGCACATTCAGGAGCGGAAGCAGGATGGAGCAGGCTATGAAGCATCAACCAAAGTTTGACTCAGGCAATGACAGATATGTCCCATGTTACTTGGCATTTCTCTTTCAATTGTATATTTCCTTTCTTGTATGAATGGAACGGCTAAAACCACGACTTGTGTGGATATTTAATTGAACATTCTTTTTCTTTTCATTTTGAAAAGAAAATGCATTTATAATGCAATTTTGTACTATTATTTGAATTCATGCAATCAAATGAAATTCTGTAAATATGAATTACTTCATGAAATAAATGAAAGCATTTGAAATGCTTTGTTGTTTATATGCTCAATCCTGTCTTTCATTTGATTGTGAAACACTGAAAAGCTATCTCTTGAAACTTTGTTTCCTTATTTCAATGCATAACTGTCACTTGCATAACTATCACTTGCAAAATGATAATTAAGATGCAATCAGCATTTAGCATGTGTAGAAATAACTATATTTTCCACTTTCAAATATAACAGTATTAATCCAGCTCCACCAATTGAGCTATAGCGAAAAATTGGTAACAGTTTCTACACCTTTGTCATTTATGTTGGAAAGGTCAATTAGTTTTGTTGCTATGTTGGAAAAGAATGCTTTGAATATGTTTTGATGTTTGTATATGATTTCATGTTCTTGGTTGCGTGTTATGTTGTAGAGCGATCTATCTTATTAGTTGTATTTGTATGAACCCTATGTATGGGTGTCTATATGAATGCAACATATTTATACTATATGTAGACATCAACATTATAAGTAGTTTGTCTATACTAGACATATCATCATCGATAGGAAGTGACTTCATGCAAAACATATTGATAATATATACTTGATTGATCATTGATCATTACTTTACTTTCGAATGAAACCCTAGGTTGAGAATAACCTATTTGGTTGGAATGTTTACTTGATTATGGATTGAAGCACATAGGTTGGGATTAACCTATATGAATTGATTGATCATTTTATTGTTGTTTATTTCTTTTATTGAGGTCATTTATTGTTGAAGTTTATACTTTTTATTGAAGTCATTTATAGAAGAGATTTTTTTTTTATGGGATTCGTTTATTGTTGATAAACTTTTGAATAGAGTCATTTATTGTTGAGATTATAATTTTTGAAATAAAGTCATTTGATGTTGTGACATTATGAATATTGTATGGTTGATTAGGTTATTCCTAGGGTTGGGATAATCCATGGGAAAGGGGATAACCTATGTATTTTAAGTTACTTGGTAGTAAAGTCATTTTTCTTATGAGTTGTTATGTGGGTTATTCCTGGGATTTGTTTGATCCATGGGAAAGGGGGTAACCTAAGTATAAAGTATGAATGGTCATTAATCCAAATCGAGCTAGGAAGGTGCGTGAATAAGAGACTTCCACTCTAATTTTTGGGTGGTGAATACTTTGGCCAAAGTAGTGTAAGTAGCCACTGTTTACACTATCAGCTTCACTATGATTCGTGATTACATACTAGGATAGGATGTACATACACGTAGGGGGTTAGCCACTGTATGTCAATTCTAGAAATATATAGGACACAAAACCAAGCTCAAAAAATGCTATTGTTATGAGGTTTCCAAACCAATCTCTTCGTCAAAGGGTAGGGCCATCTTACCAGTTTGGTAGATGTGCGGGGAACTACAGTAAGTCCATGGTTAGCAAAAAAAAACTTGAGTGATACTTCTCCTCATCAGTTGGCTACCAATATTTGAGGAGGACTTCTTGGACCATTTGTACTTTATATATTATGTAAGCTTGTTTAAGCTATGTATGTATCTCATATCCATGTTTATGGGAATTGTAAATATGAAATGTCATATGGAAATTATGTATCAACATTATTTGAATTAATGAAAGGAATTATTTTGTATGCAATGAGAAAGTCTGAAATATGTTTCAAATGTGCATTTTTTATTCAAAGAAATGGAATTCTTTTATTGCTCTTAAAGGTTAGATGCATAAACTATTCACTTGTGGGTAAAACATAAAAAAATTAATGTATATAACAATGGGCATGTTACAACGAGTTTTTGTCCTACTACCATCAAGACTTTAAATACCCTTACCAATCTTGGCAATAGAATTGTTTCCAAGAGATATAGATCCTCCATCAAACTTCTTGAAATTCATGAACTTACTTTTTTCTCTGGCCATGTGACTTGAAAATTGGCTGGCTATAATCCACAAATTGTTCTCCTTTTGAGCATGTAAAGCAATCTAAGCTATCGTGGATTTCTTCAAAATTTTCTCTTCTGGTATCTTCTTCCAAAATTTATCTGATTCATGAACCTAAAATTCTAACCCTTTTCTTCTTGTTTCAGATAGAGGAGGACTCACAAAATTGCTTCTACAATTTCTAGCAATGTGTCCAAAATTGTTCCACTTGTGATAGATGATGTTAAAATTATGCGAAGGAGAAAATGCATTAATACTAACAAAGTTATTTCTCCTTACCATAACCCTTCTACAATCCATAACCTTATGACCAAAATTATTAGTTATTACAACTAAAATAATAACCAGAAAAAGAAAAATTGAACTTGGTATTGTATCTCTATCTTTCGGATCTTTTGTTCTTCTTCTACATTTGGATGAAACCATCATTTTGTGCCTTGCTTTAATCACTTGTGGTAACTCTTTTAGACTTTGAATTTTTGGAACTAGTCTCTTCTAGATTTCTATAGAAGAATTCAATGGTTGTTCTTTCACTTTGTTCTTTTATTCATCAAAACCAATACCATTTTTGATATGCGGAGATCTTTGACATCCCAATATCTGATCCAGAGTCTCAGTAATTTTCCCAAACTTTGATTGCAGCTGATGATTTACCTTCTCGAGATATTTTCTTATTGACACAACTTATGCTTCAAGCTTTTCATAGTCCTTGTCTCTTGACAGTAATATTTCAGTCAACACTTCTTCAATTATTTTTGCCTCTTCTACTTGAGTCTTCATATCAATGATCATATTTTCTACCTTCTCGAGATTTTGAGATAAAATTTCTTTAGCCTTCACTTCTTTAGAAAATCTTTTCTTCAATCCCTTGATCTGCTTGCCAGAACAAATTAATTCTTCCATGAGATCCACTTCTTCATCATCACTTTTGGAATTCATCTATGCAACATCTTCAGTAGTTTTCATAGCCATGAATACAACCTTTTCTCTTTCATCTTTGAAGATGTCTTCATCCTCTTCATCAGTAGAGTAACCTTTGTCATTAATGAAGAAACTCTTTTGTTTCCTTTGAACTTTATTCCATTTCTGAAATGGTCTATTTCCATACTTTTTCTCAACATTGTTAGAGTCCTTATAAGGACACGGTTTAGCCATAAAATATCCTACTTCATCACAATTAAAACATTTGAAAGGTAACTTACCTTTATACTTTATGTAACCTCTCTGTGAATTTCTAATAAATTTTGCTTCCTCTGAATCAGATCCAAGATCAAAATCTACATCAACTTGCTTCTTGGATGCTTTGAATGCAACCTCTTTCCTTATTGAGTTTTCACCATCAAACCTCATTTCATAGGCAGTCAATATTCCATGTAATTTAAACATTTTTAAAGAGTTTATATCTTTAGCTTCTTCAACAACAAAAACTTTAGAATCAAACCTTCTAGGAAGAGATTTGAGAACCTTTTTCACAATCATGCTTTCTTTCAATTCCTCACCAACACCTTTGATAGAGTTGACAACTTCATCAACCTGGACTAGGAATGTGGAAATGTTTTCTTCTTCCTTCATTTTAGGCTTTCAAACTACGCTCTATGAGTTTAAAACTTTGCTTCTTTGCCTTTGTCATCACCTTCATAGATGGTGTACAATTTATTCCATACTTATTTCATTGTCCTGCACTACATGACCTTCAAAAACTCGGAGTTAGATAAACCACATAAGATAACATTCCTTTCCTTAGCATTATTTTCACAAGCCTTCTCTTTGGCCTGATCCCTTAGAGTATTTTTAGGAATCTCATATCCATCTACAATTGATTGTAAAATTTCAAGACCTAGGGCCATCAAGTATGCTTCCATCCTTACTTTCTAAAATGCATAATTTGATCCATCAAAGAGTGGTGCCTTATTTGCAGGAAATCCTTCTTGAGCCACTGAGTGTTCCATTCTAAATCTACCTCAAGTTGTTAATATTATTCAAAGTAACTTGGATCTAATACCAATTGAAGAGCATACAATCTACTAATGGGGGGTGAATTAGTAGATCAAATCAATTTAAAACTATTTACTTCAACACATATATCCATGATGAAACTTGAACTAGAATAGCTACTAATAATCAAGCAACCACATAAGCACATACACATTCACATGTGAGAACACCAGATATACATGGAAACCCGAGATGGGAAAAACCCCAATGAGAATAGTTGCTTGGATCTATTGTCCAAATACAACATCACAAAGTAATAATATAATAAGTAAATCTACAATATGAAGTAGGTACCAACCTACCAAAGATACCAATTCCCAATTGTATCTATAAGCATCAACCTACTGGAGACACCAATCCCCAATATAATGATCTCAACACCAAATCAGTGAAATGAACACCAGTCCTACCATATTACAAAAATAAAGCTTTTGGATTGATTACATAGTTTACACAAAGTCTAAACTTGATTCAGACACTCTACTACACTCCTCAAGATCTTTTGATAATGGTGCATAACGATTGAGATGCTTCACATTGAATAACACTCTCTTACACATATTTGTATCCTTGTACATTCACTCACTACCTTTTCTTCAATTATTCTCTCACTTCACATTATGCATCTGCAAAAATGTATGATGATTATATATAAGACATCACATTAATCATTCATTCATTTCGGTCAAGGATTCACAATTAACTAGGATGACATAAGGCGGACCTAAATTCAAGTTACATGAAATGTGTAATAGGTAGGTCTTAAATCAATTTTTTTGCTGCTAAAATAACATGATTCCATGCACTTCCACAGGAACCTTAACTTGGGTATATTTTAGCATCACAAACTAAATTTGTATGTTGCACAATACTAGTCATTGTCACACAGTTCTAAAACACCAACAAGTTGATAGACATGCACATAGAACCTTATGTCACTTCAAACTTCTTTCATGTTGAACATATCTTCTAAAAACTCCAAAATATGATAGAACATTTGTAGACATACTCTCCATCCAAACCGAAGATCCAAACTCACCTTCAAAAAGAAATACTAAACATAAATGTATTGCCAGAGAAATCTCTCTGCCCTGAGTAACAACCTGAAACATTCTAGATCAGACTTTTGAATCACTTCTATTAGCAAGAATAGATGTAGTATGATATTACAGACAATCCTCAACTTCTTTTATCAATATAGCTAGCAATATATACTTCCACAACTCAAAATGATATGATAATGCAATTTACATTTAATTCTCATTGATCTTCTGAAAATCTTCATTTGACATCAATTAACTCTTTTGAAATTAATGACAACATCTATTCAAAAGACCTTAGAAAATGATACATCAAGAAAATGAGCAATCTTGGGTTGCAATGACCACATGGTACATGGAATATTCATTTCCAAAATTTGACCAAGGATTGGAAAATTTTATTTGTCGCCAAGCTTTTGAATCATTGATGGATGTAGTGAAAGCTATAAATATATTGTATGAGGCTTGTAGTTATGAAAATAAGTAAGTAGATACTAAATTTATAGTCATTTGACTAGGTTCTAGTTCATATAATCCCAATCCTAAAGTCAAAGATAACCAATTTCTAGTAGTTTAGATAAAACATCTAAAATGAATTAAATCCATCTATGAATGAACTTGAGTGCATGAACCCATGGGAATTTGGCTAGCGATAAATCCTATCAAGTGATCACAAGAGACCACCAATGAAATTATTGGTTGATAGAAATGAAAGTTCTACATTCATTCTAATTTGAGAGTATAACTATGGTTTAATAGCCTTTCAAATTTTTCAAATGCTCATGGAAACAAAAATACCCTAGATTTCAATAGGTTCCTTCATAATGAGTATGGAAAGAAATCCTAACAAGTTTCCAATCCTATCTACCATGTGAATACCCAGAAGAGATGGAATAGAATAATATTATTTCCAAGCTGCATTCCCTTTAAGATTTTTGATAATCTATTTAGCTTATAGTTCCAATAATTGGGGATGAGTATCAATGAGAGTAGGAACTCTAAAGTTACAAGAAAGAGAACATAATTCTTAAGAAACTTTATGGAAACCCTTTCCTTTCTTAAAAGAAGCCCATAAGAAATACCTTAGCAATTTCTCATGTTTTTGGCCTGAATATTTTGAAAGAGTCCACTACTAGAGTAGTAGACATGGATGGTAGTGGGAACCTTCTAGAAAAAACATAGAATTTTCTAGCTAGAGAAAAGGACTTAGCTATCCAATATTATAATTTCTTCTCAACATGAGCAATAATAAATTTCCAAAGAGAAGAAGAGGAAGGATAAAAATAAAAAAGAATTCCAAGAAACCTAAAATTCTCACCATGATTGACCATTTATAGCCAGAATCATTGAGCTATAAAGGAATTATATAGGAAATATTACTAGTAGCATTGGGTTTTCTATCATTATATGGTAGATAATGATGATAAATAGAAGGTATGAAGACATTGTAGAACCTATTTGACATTATATTATTCTAAAAGAGAGAAAATAATCATCAATAAAGTGGCAATTGATTATTGGAGTTGATGATTGAACCCCACAACTCCCAAAATTCACTTGCAAGTAATTATCCTATCACAAATGAGAGATCAAAGCAAGATGATGTGCTCAATAGCCTGGGAAATTATATTGATGCAATAACCTGAATGAATGATTACAATGAATGGGAAATCCTTATGAAAAGGAGATATAAACCCTAGATGAGGATTACATTATATTGTGACAAGTGTCACCATCCTATACAATGAGACAACATGTGCTATATTTAGCCAATCTAATAAAAAAAATCAATCCTAAGTTTAGCTTAAGTAATTAAAGTAAACGGGGACCTAATTAATTAATCATGATTAATTAATTAATTACATAATTAACCTATTACTCTAACATCCCCACTAAAGATCAACTTAGGGAAAAACTAGACAAATCGATGAATAATGCAATGATGGATGCATGAATGGGTCCTAGCTAGAAGGCCTAATAAGGTACCCATGTACAAAAAGATGAAATGTCTCATAACCAGATATAAGGAGAAAACCACATGGGAAAAACTCCTCTCCAAAAGAGAGTAAATTAAATAACTACACTAGTGAAAGAAGGATAGAAGGAGGACTCGATGTGATCCCCCAAGGGTTGCTTCTATCACCCAAGTACAATAGATATCCCCCAATAAGAGAGATAAAATGAAGATATGAATCCACCCATAAAGAAAGAGCTCACATGCCAACGATGAATTCCTGAAGACATAAAACGATGCATTGTCTTCAAACAACATCTCTCCCCTTAGGAATAAATATATCCATTGGTGATTAGAGAAGAAATTCCCTAAAAATGGAAGAATCAGGAATCCAAATCCAAATGATGTGTTCCTCTAAAAAGTGCTCAAGTTTCCACATGTCAAAAAGAGATGATGTCAATCCAGAAACTCATGAAGATTGATGTAGATGATGAAGATCATGGGCCAACAATGATGATTTTTTTTCAACAAAGAGGAGATGAATGTCCTCAAAGTAATCCTCAAAATATGAAATATAGACTCTACAAACAAGGATGATATGCCTGCAACATACGAATCCCAAGTAACTATGTCTAAACGATGATGAATGTATTGTTGTACTGAACCAATAGGGGCCAAGGATGTGGTGATGCCAAGCTAATCAAGAACACAAAAAAATGAAGATTGAGTCTTGATTTGAAGAGTGGTAATATGAATACAATTCTTTGAACCACCAAAAAATGCAAGACCTGTGATATGTTCAAGCTCCTCTAAAGTATCATCATCAAAGGGTGTGAAATCTGCATTTGCAAGAGGAATGAGAAAATCTATAGTAGGATCCTCTAGGAGTGGAGAGATATGAGGGTCTCCATGGATCTCCCAAATTCAAGTCCAAAGTGTGTGGGGACAATCAATGTCTGATACAACACACATAATGTCAAGATCAACACTAGAAAAAATCACTCCAACATGATCAGTGATAATACCCATGTTGAATAACTTCCTGGTGTGTTTGGTGTAGGAATGAGTCCATAAAGATAAGCCAAAAGATCAAGCCACCTAAGATGTGTTTGGATTTCATATTTCCAAGACTCATAGTTATCCTTTTCTAGGTTGACCATATAAGGATGAATAGAAAAGCCCATGATACTTCCTCAAATGAAAAAAATAGAGATTGATATCCTTAGTACATGTAAAGAAGATCAAATAAAGTTGTATCACACAAACGAATCCTTTCCAGGTGCCAAAGCATCCAAGTAATTAACATAAATGCAAAATCACAAAAAAAAATGTACTTGGGGTAGATTCTAGAAAATGTGAAAAAAAAAGATTTGAAGAGCTATAAAATGCCTTTCCAACACTGCAAGAATCACAAACATTGGAGCTATAGGCAAAGTCTTATGATCTTGAAAGTAGAAAATGATTATCTAACTTTAACTAAGAATAAAATAAACCTACATAAAAATCTGATGATGTGACCCACACCATTAAAAAATGCTCAAAACTCTCTTTTGATGATATATTATTTTCCCAATTTTGACACCATATGCAAATGTTATGACCGATTTACAAAAATAAGTCAAAAAGGGGAAAAAACCTTGGCTAGTGGCTAGTGGGTGGTGACTTGGGAATGACTAGGTGGCACCAAAAAATCATGTCATCACACTGATAAATCTACATAGGTTGCTAGAAAATCCAATCTCACAAAAAAACTTCCAAATCATCGAAAAAACCAAAAAGCAAATAGAAAATTGCATAATGTAGTGTAGAAAAATGTACTCCTTTACATTTTCACACTATGTTTGGGTCCCTTAATTAAATTAGACTTAATTAAGCCTCTTATTAACCCAATTATGCATTTAAAGGCCTAATTAATCATGTTTTTTAAAAGTGGAACCTACATTAAACAATTGCAAACATCAAATTAATTAACACCTTGAAAATTGTGTGTTCTGGATTTAGGTCCTAGGACCCATTCACCCAAGGGCGTATGGGTACCCTTTAGATTCCATAACCCAATATAAAATATGTTTTTAGCAATATTTTAATGATCCCAATTCAAGTTGCAATTGTCGGCTTTTGAATTTTAATTGTCGGGAAACTAGAAAATCACCTATAAATACATAGTTATTTTATCAATTCAAAACATCTAGCATTAAGAAATCTTTCACATGAGAAAATATTATTGTCAAGAGCATTGAAGAGAAATTTTTTTAGTCTTCTACAACAACATTCAAGATCTTGAGCATCATGTCAAATTTATTTGCATCTATGCATGTTTTTGGAGCTAACATTGTGATGTAGGTTTCAAGCATTCAAGTCAAAATTCAAGTATCAAGATCAACATTCAATCAAGCCATTTCATGCAAGATCAAGACCTTAGAGAGATGTGTTAGACTTTAGTCCTTGAAGGATCTCCATTCCCAACATAGCATTGTTCATTCATCATTCCTTCCATTCATGTTTCATTTCATTTCAAGGTTTAATTACCAAAAAGGGGTTTGACCAAGGCAAACCCCCATTCACCAAAAACAAACAATTTGTCCCTCTCTTTGTATGTGTAGATTTGCAGGTGAAGAAGGATTGAATATTGATCAAAAGTACAATTTTGCAAAGTTGTCAAAGTTGTCATCAAATCTGTCAAGACACAAAATCTTACTTGCATAATTTAATTTTGACTTTTTGATAGTGAGATCCAGAGAAATCAGGAGTGCGGATCTAGGAGTAGAGGACTATGAAATTAGATTTTGGATCCTTGTAGCAAGACCCATTCTCCCTGAGGTGAATTTTTCCCAAGACGACACTCAACAACTTTTGATGACCGGTACACATGTAATTTTACCCATAAACTCGTGGGCATTTTATTTCATCACTTTTTCATATGGCCAATTATATCAATCAAAATTATAGATTTGTAGGTATTTGATTTGGACGCATTTTCTAATGCCCTATTATATCAATAATATTAGGGTATTTATATGGATCATGCATTTTCCTATGGACAACTATGTTACTTGAAAACTTACAGTTATGTGGGTGTTTGATTTTGTTACTTTATCCTATACTAAATTATATCAATGGGTAAGTGCATGGAAATGAAAGAAAAAATAGGGGTAAAAACCAGTCACTCTTTTCCTAAAATTAGCTAAGCCTAAATGTAGATAAGTAATTTGAGATGTTTATGCTTAAAATTTGAATATATGATGAATAAAGAATTGTAATATTACTATGAGTCTACTTTCTAAACTATTAAATGTTTTTAAAATTGGTTAAGGTTAAGAAGGTTAAATTTTGAGTACATACAAAATTGTTCATATTTTTATCACCAAAATATAACATGTATCTTGTCTATGCACCCTATATTTTTATTAAATTTTGTATTTTTTAAACTAGTTGGTAGCAATATAGCCAAGAGTGATTACTACAAGTTGTGTATTCTTTATGTTTTTTATTGAAGATTTTATTTTTTATGATTTTTGAAGTGGATGCATCTTGAAAACTACATCATTGAGCATGTACACATATTTTTTGGAAAAACAATTAGTTTTTTTTTTTAAATATGTATATAATGAAATGTAGAACAATCTCATATTTTAAAAAAATGGATAAGTGGGTCAAATTTAATAAAGAATAATAAATGCATATGTATTGGAGGAACATGAAGACACTCTTCAAATAAAATAAATTAAAGTACCTTAACTTATTCAAAACACTAAAAAAAAAATATGCCTAGAAAGATAAGAAGTAGCCCATTATTTTGGTGGTAGTGAACTGAAAAAAAATATTGTAAAATATGTAAATATGATGAGATTAAATTCTAAATTCATGATGTCTTTCATTGAAAATATGGATTTAGGACAAAGGATGCCCAACCCTTAGGCGTGGAAATTTTGAATTCAATTTATTAAAAATGCATACACATTATAATATAGTGTGTACATGTTATGGATTGTATGCATTTTACATAGTGCATGTGTATTTTTCCTAAAATCTCAAGTTTGGCCACTAAATTATCCCTCATTTCTATAATCGTATCCTAACCAAATTTATACTTGTAGCTATTTTCATATATTTAATTACATCTATCAAATTAATAGAATAGTTGGTATTTGATTTTGTTAAAGTTTCCTATACTCAAACATATTAATTAAGCTTATAGGCTTCTACATGATCTAAGAACTCCACACAACTCAAAAATCTACTCTTTGATTTAATATCAACAAATTGCATGTCAAAATATCTTATTATGCAAACACACACACACACAACCAAGATGTATTGTGTGTGGATGATTCTAGTAGAATAGATTTATACATATGTGTGCAAGCATTGATTAAAATTAACTCCATAAAATTCAATGCAAGATAGCCATGTGTGCACTCTTAAATCAATTTTCACAACTTCATGTACACATTCCATATTAGGAGTCTGCATATTAGCTTTGAGAAAAACTTTAATAGATTCATCTAACACACCTATTTACATGTTGTACATCTCTACACATGGTGGCATGCACTAGCTAGTTTGATATTGTATGTATCAAACACATTTCCATGATTAGTGCCACAAGATCATGACATCCAACAAGCACCATATAGGTCTAACATATATCAAGCACACATCCAAATGTGAAGCACACGATAGATACATGACACTTTTCAACATATTGTGGAAGGCCTCATTGATGGCCATAGTCTAAGAACATCTATTGTACATAGTGTAAGTAGAGGTCCATATAAAGAATCATTACTACAAGTGTGCATTTTTAGCCCTACAGAATTTCCATTATCATGGGTAGTAACTCTCTAGGATGCCTTGGAAAACTAAGTGGATGCATTCCCTACTTGATCATGGGAACCTAATTTCTTGCCATAACTTCTATGACTTTAGGTATTCATACTATTAATGAATTGTTTTCCTCATCCAATCAGCATGTCTTATTACTTCTTATAATGCCTCTTCTATAAATCTTCCATGTTTAAACACCTAATGGACATAAATTTGTTTCCATTAAATTTTTCCATAATATTGTTTCTACTAAAAATCTATCCTCTAATTCTCAAATTGAAACCAAATCATTATTATTATATCTTTAAGGATTAATCACATGTCACTTATCAGTAGGCCTCACCTAGTCAAGTTCTAGGAATTGCAATGTTCTCATCTTTCTTTGTGTAAAGATATGGAAAAAAAGATAAATAATTGATACTTCCTATAACATCGTAAAATTGTTACCCTTGATAATTTCACACTATATTGACACCTTATTTTTCTTATAACATTAATTATATTAATAATTTATTCATTTTGGGGCCAAATTAAAATCCCCAACATCTCAAAAACTTTGGGCCAAAAACACCTAGTCAAAGGCGAGGGCGCCCTTGACCTAAAGGTGCCCTATTTTAATAATGAGCATTTTGGTGTTAGTCTTTAGAGGTTTAAAAAGAATCTCAAGTCAGACTATATCCAAAAAGATCAATTGGGATGCATATAAAAAAAATATCTCATTTGAACATTAGAAAGAAAAGAAGCATTATGAACAAGGCACTATTATGATCAATCATGCTCTTATTATGAAGATGTATATGAGTTATCCTCTACATGCTAGCTATAGCAATCTATTGTGTTTTATTGTTTATTTAGCCTCTACCCGACCTAGGGTAAGTCCTCTTGACTATCATCATTTACTATTTGTGGAGGTGGAAACACCAAAATGAGGTTTGACTTAGGCAAGCCCCTATAGATCACAACCTTTCCCCTTGTTTTTTCATGTGCGGGTAGGATTTGAAAGTTTCATCAACAGAAAGTTGCTAGAAAGTGAAGAGTTGACTTGTACCCTCAGATTCTAACTTTGAGCATTTAGAAACATCCATTTTTGGTTAAGGGATCCCTCGCCCTTGGCCCTCAAAATAAGGCTCAATTTTCATGTGCATTTTCCTCTCTGTCCTCATTTCTCATATCTATAACTATTTCATCAATTTTTGTTTTTGTATGTGTGAAATTACATTTCCAAATCTAATTTTTATGTAAAATAGGATAATTAAAACACACATCAAATTTCTCCTCTTTGAAACACAAAAGAACCAAACCCTATCAAATTGGCTCTCCTTTGAGGCAACTAGTTAATCATCAAACCCTAGTTGGCTTGTGTTCAAATGTGAAGGCAAGAAAAGAGTTGATCCTATTAAATCTACTAGTTAGGTCTAGGATCTCTTTTCTTCCTTTAAATTTTGGTGAACGTGACATATCCTACACTCTTTTTTCACCAAACATTAATCACTTTAGTATTTTCAATTTAGATTGTAATTGCAAAATATTTTGACTTTATTTGCATAATTTCAATGCTTTAATTTAGATTTGAGTTATTTCATGCCAATTTGTAAATTTTTTATATTTACTTTGGAAAATAAAGCATTTAAAGTATTTTGTTTCTTATACAAAGATAAGCTTAAACACATATTTCCATCATTTCATTGACATATATATGTTTTACCAACACTTTCCCCTACCTCCTACCTCTTGGGGGCACTCATGTCTGCAACTAATTTAATCGATAATCTCCTTTGAATTATTGGCATCCCACATCCATGCTTGTATGTGCATCTGATCATAAAATTAGGGCACATTGATTTCTCGAGCTCTATCAATTCTCTTACATGGGTTTTCACATAAAAAGATCTACAAAATCTGCATTGCATGTGCATAATCTATAACTTGAAATCTCTGTAATTCTAGACTAGGGTGGCCTCTCCCCTACCTAGTTGGTTTCACCACAATTTTATCTGAAACCCTTCTCTATTACCTTTATTCATATTTGGTTCCTATTTTTGGTAGTCTATCCTAAAACTTCTAAATTATGTTGTACATTGCTAGTTTGGTGGCCCTCATTTACCTAATTCATTACATTACCCTAAAAAAGAACTTAGAAATATGTTTTATTTTCAAAAATATGGTCTTCACCTAGAAAAATATGGCTTGTCTAAAAAAAATTGGGGCACTACCTAGAACCCCATTTCAGCTCATCAAAAATTATATATATCAGCCTTCGATCAACCAAGAGTTTTCCTACCCATGAGAATATCTTGGTGCAAAAGAATACGATCATTGATACCTTTCTTAAGATCACTTTACCTAATTCTTTAGGTAATCATGAAACTCATGTTTGTCCTCTCCCAATTTATCTCTCCTACTTGTGAGGATATCTTAGCACAAGAGGATGCAATCATTGATACCTTTCTTAACACCACTTTACCCATTCCTCCTTCAAATGTTAGTAAAGTGGCTTGCATAGATGAGGATTCAAAACTCACATTGAATCCCTCTGTGATAGAGGATTGTCAATAAATGGTCCACTCAATTGAACCACAACTCATCATCTATCCTCGTTCTCATGTTCCTCAACTACAAACTCTGCCTTCTCTCATTATTGGACCTCCTTCAAACTAGTTTAAACCTCTCGATCATATCCTAAAATTTGCAAAAAATATCACTCAAAACAACTATATACACCAAAATATTCTGCAACAACCACATTATCATGCAATTTCTCACACATACAACACTTGAAACAACAAAAAAAAACAAATTCAAACTTCCATTCCTTTTTCTCAACCTATTCTCCCCCACATCGTGTATTCCTCAACATATGGTCAAAGAGTATGATATTGTTGAGAAACTTCATAGTACTCCAACTAATATCTCTATTTGAGACTAAATTCAAACTTTGCCTACATACCATGGTATTCTCCAAGAGGCTTTACAAAAGATTGTTGTACCATATTTTATTAAAATAAATGATGTATTATCCTTGTTAGATGGTATGAAGATAACAAACTTGGATATCACTTTCCCTCAACATGAATTACCTCCTCTTGAAATCCAAAACCAATATTATGCTCTCATAATTATTTTTCATACTAATGGTCATGGAATTAGGCATACTCTAATCAATAATGGATCAGGTCTTAATGTTTGTAGTATTGACCTTTTACATAAGATGGGTGTTGATACATTTTTCATAAAACTTGATAATATTTTTATTTGTCTTTGATAATGTTGGTAAGCAACTATTGGGTATAATCACACTACTCATTAAGGTAGGACCCATGATTTTTCCTACCCTTATCCATGTCATGCCTAATCCTGTTTCATATAATCCTCTTCTTGGTAGATCATGGATTCATGCCATGAAGGGAGTCACATATATTCTTCACCATACAAAGAAATATGAGTATAATAATAAGGTCTATACAGTTAAAGTAGATGCAAACATTTATTTTCAAGCTGAAGCCAATCATAAAATTTCCAAATCTCTTAGTACTTTAATTCCATCTCCAAAGGTTTAACCATTATCTTCTAAGGATAATGATGCCAATGATAGCATGACTACGCTCTTTAGTGATGATTGGGGTTCGTTAGAGTTTATACCTACTTTCATTGGGGAGTATAAAATATCATCATCAAAGCCCAAAGAGTTGAAAGTTGTTTCAATGGCATCAACACAATCTAATATCAACACCACAACTCCTTCAAATAGTGATAATGATCCATCTTTAAGTACATATTTTTGTAAAAATTGGGGTTCATTATATTTTACACCCTCCTTTATGGGAAAGTACAAAATATCACAATCTAAACCTAAGGAATCTTTTGTTTCATTTGTGCAATCTTCTACTCCTTTTACATCAAGAAAACCACAAACATCATCATCACATGATGGCAATAGGGGCTCTTTAGCTTTTGTCCCTCATGTGTTGGAAAAATCTAATAAAGATCTTCTTAATCCTAACATTTCAACACCCAAAAAGGATTTGTGTTCTTGCGGGATAATAATTCTTCTCATGATAATACTCCTCCTTCAAAAAATAATCATTTAAATAAAAATTATTCTCCTCTATCTAAATTGGAAAAATGTTATGGGGTCAAATTTAAAATTATTTATAAACTTGGATATAATGAAAATATGGAACAAGGGGTTAAGGATAATGTGAAGCCTATACCATACCTTACTAAAAATGGTTTAGGTTTCCAACCTTCTCCTTCATCTACATCTCATCCTCCATCATTTATTGTATTTATGACCTCATATGGTAAGCAAGAAAACTTTTCTTCACAAGAGAAATTATTGACTCTTACTCTTTATCCTCTATTTGAGCAAGAGCTTATTTTGTTGAGGCTTCTCAAAGACCACTTTATTACTCTTCCTCCTCCAACACATAAGAAATTTCACATAGTCAAGAAAATCAATCTTTTTGTGCATATCATCAAGTTCATGGTCATTCCACCAATGGATGCCAAGTCTTGAGCAATAAAATATAACTTCTCAATTGTGTTTTATCACTCTTCCATGTGTTGATGCACCTATTCATTCTAAATGATAAATCTCCTCTATTTGTTTTTTTCCTCACTAGGTGGCATTTGTAGCTCCATTTGTTTACTCATTTCCATTCATGGTGGTACAATCTTATGTGCAACCATATTTCATCTATGGTAGAAACACAATAGTCTCTAGCATGGTTTTCCTTTCCTATACACTTGGGGGACAAGCATAACTATTTTTGAAGGTGTGAATCCTTGTTTAGGCTCCCCTCTTCCCCTTATTTTTCTCAAAATATCAACATATCAAGTATTCTAACATTTTAAGGGGGGCATGTATCACCCTATCCATTTTTGTTATCGTCTTGTGAACTTTGACTTATTGACATACCCCCTTGGTGGTGGTTTTCATTATAACCCACCCTGAGGCATTGTTATCACTTCAGACCCTATGATATTAAGAATTTATTTGTCCACTATGACATTAAGCATTTGTTCGCCCCCCAAGACATTAAATTCTCTCGCATGACACTAAATATTTATGCACTCCCTAAAGCTTGATTGGAAAACAATCCTCAAAATTAGCATAATGGAGCTTGCTAGCCTGTGAATTTGAGTATTTTACGTGGAAACCTAGAATAAAAAAGATTGCTAGCTAGTATATCCATGTGTCTCATGAGTAAACTAGCATAACACAACTTGTTAGCCTTATGGGATCTATCATTTAGAAATTTTACATGGACACCTAGCATAACACAACTTGCTAGCCAATAGATCTATGTATCCTTGTGAGAACTTTTATTTATCATTTTAGCATTTTAGATGTGTATGTTATACATTCAATGGATGATGCTTGGTAATTGAGACAACCTTACATATTGAGGTCTCTTTACCTTGCTAACTTGGATCTTTATTTTTTTGCGTACTAACATTCATTGTTCTATGTTCCTTGTGTGTGTTATGTTTACTTTATGTGTGTATCATGTTTGCTTCATGTATTTTGCATGTTTTCTTCATGTTTTTGGTGTGTTTCCTTCACATATTTTGTGTTTTTTCTTTGTGTATTCCATGTGTTTTCTTGGTATGCTTCGTGTATTCCTTGTATGCATATTTTTTTCCTTATGTATGTTTTGTGTATGCTTTTATGTTTACTCCATTGATTACTCATTGAATGCCTTATGTATGACAGAATCTTGCCTTGTATTGCATGTGATATATCTACTTCATATTTGTCTTAACAATGTGGATTGATGAGATCCTAAGTTGGGGGTTGCTAGCGCACCCCTCAACTTGGTGTCATCCTTTCTCTTCAGCATTTTGATAAAATAATTTATTCATTTATTGTGAGTATGAATGTAAAATCACACTCTCACTAAAGTGGGGGCTAAATTTAGCATCATAAATTGTCACCCTCGACAACTTCACACTATATTGACACCCTATTTTTCCTATAACATTTATTTTTTAATAACTATTTCATTTTGGGGCTAAATTAGGAAAATAAATTAAAATGCCCGACATCCTAGAAAATATGGGCCAAAATTTCACCCAGTCAAGGGTGAGGGTGCCCTTAACCTAAAGGTGACCTATTTTAATAATTAAAATTTTGGTTTCGATCTTTGGAGATTTAAAAAGGATCCCAGGTCGGCCTATATCCAAAAAGATCAATTGGGATACATATATAAAACATTTTTTCCTCTCATTTGAACATTGGAAAGTAAATAAACATTATGAAAAAGGCACTATTATGATCAATCATGCTCTTATTATGAATATTTATATGAGTTATCCTCTACATGCTAGCTACAACAATCTATTGTGTTATGTGGATTAACCTCTTGCAATTCATCAAGAAATTCAATCATCCATCAATCAAATATTTTTGGCAACTTATAGTGTGAACATCACTTCAACGAAGATTTCATACCTAAGTAACATTATCCATTATCATTTGTTATTACAATCAATTATTGTTTATTTGGAATTTTTCTGACCTAGGGTAATCCCTCTTTACCATTATCATTTGTTGTTTGTGCAGGTGGAAACACCAAAACGGGGTTTGACATGCAATCCCCTATACAACACAACCTTTCCCCCTCTTTTTATGTGTGTAGGTTGGATCCAAAAGTTTCATCAACAAAAATTTGTAGGAAAGTGCAGAGAAAACTTGTACCCTCAGATCCAGACTTCGAGAATTCAAAAATATCCATTTCTGGTCAAAGGAACCCTCACTCTTGACCCTTAAAATAAGGCTCAATTTTCATTTGCATTCTCTTGTTTGTCCTCATTTCTCATATCTATAACTGTTTCATCAATTTCATTTTCATTTGTGTGATAAGTTATATTTTCATATCTAGGGTTTATGTCAAATAGGCTAATTAAAACACACATCAAATTTATTCTCTTTGCAACACAAAAGAACCAAACCCTAGTAAATTGTCTCTCCTTTGAGGCATCTAGCCTATCAAAAAACCCTAGTTGGTTTGTGTTTGAATGTGAAGGAAAGAAAAGAGTTTATCCTAGTTAATCTACTAGTTAGGTATACAATCTCTTTTCCCCCTTTAAATTTCCTAAGGGATCCTTCTCTATTCTCCTTGGGATAAAATAATCATTCACATATATATTTAAAAAGAATATGTAGAAAGTGACTACTAGCAGACATGCATTTTACTCATGGACCTACAATTGACTAACCCTGTACACAATGGCCACTATAGTCAAGAAAATAAATATATGCCACACAAAAATCATCATCAATATTTTTCCCTATGTAGTATTCCTCATGCTCTTTTACAGGAATAGGAAAAGCCAAGGGAAAAGGTCTTGAAATCTTATTTCATTCATTGTACTTATGCATAACAATAATTACCATGTCTAAAGCTTCACTAGGTGTTAAGACTAGGTGTGTCATTCACTAAGTAATACCTAACTCTTGTATGTAGTTTAATACTTAGATGATAAGTAATTTATAATCTCCAGAAATCAAATAATGGACAACACTAGACTTGTATTGTATTTGAAAGTAGCCACGCGTTGGTGCTTTTTAGAATCACTCAACAAAAAGAAATAGACCACACTTTAACCTTATCTACCATTAAGCTATTTAACTACCAATATCATTATTTTAGATCATTTGTGCTTTGCCACTATGTAATTTTTTGTGTTCTAGTTTTTGTGTAAGGGTTCAACTTTGCTTGTAAGATAACATGGGTTCAACAACACCCTCTCCTTTTAGTGATAAAGTATAGGGACCAACTTCCCCAACATATGAAAACATGCATAGCCAAGACCATGACTCAAGTAGCAATCATGTCAACCTACTCTATGACTTCAAGTTCCTAGGTAGGAGTTTTGCTCTTTGGTATTTCACATCTACAAATCATCAACATAAATTTGTACCACAAGGCATTCACCACATGTAACTCAAAATAATGCACTAAAGTTCACCTTATCTCATTTATAATGTTGCCACCCCAAGATATATTCCAACACAATGTGTACTTCAAATTTATAAGAAAGGGCAAACAATCTAAGATACAACCATCAATTTTAAGTCATTGTAAACTATATATATATATATATATATATATATATATAAGTTTCTTCATCACACACACTAGAATAAAATGGAGAATATTGCTCTACAAGAAAGGGAAAATAATCCTAGTACATTTTTTTGCAACTCACAAATCTACACTTTGATTCAACATCAACACATCTTATTATGTAATCTTTCCTTGAACACACATGCGACACCAAGATGTGTCACTAATAGATAATTTTGGCATCATGGATTTGTGCACATATATGTAAGCATTGATTATAATCAAATCTACACAACACAAGATATCCATGCATGCACTCTTTAGTCATGGCATGCAAATTCATGCCCATGTGCCATGTCAATATCCCACACATTAGCTTTGATAATAGCTTCACTAGACTCCTTGAACACACATGTTTGCATTGTGTGTGAGCCCACACATGGGCACATGACATCCAATGTATCACCATACACATCTAACACATGGTTATTCCTAGTGCTACATAATATTTCCATCTAACAAGTTCCAAACTAGTCTAATATCTATCAAATTACACATCCACATGTAAAGTGGACCATACACACATTACAATTGTCAATACATTGTAGAGAAGGTCTAGTTGATAGCCATCAAGTATAAATGTGTATATTACATAGATTATAGTTAGAGGTCTATGTAGAGAATCATTAGTTCATGTCTACAATTGCAACCTTTGTAGAAGGTCCATTATCATGGGTTGTACCTCTCTAGCATGCCTTGGAAAACTAGGTGGAAGCATTTGTTGCTTGATCATAGGGACCTACTTTCCTACCTTGACCTCTACAAATGTATTAATGCACTATCAATGAATAAAGGATAGCATCTTCCTCATGTGACTATCATGACATGCTACTTTTTGAATTCAAACTCTCAATGGACATAAATCTATTACCATTAATGTTGTTACATAATCTTAATAGTATTTTCAAGGTTGTCCTTTAGTTCTTGAACCAAAATTAGACCAATGGGTATTTGATTTGGTTGAGTTTTTGTTGTTTAAGAATAGTTTAAATTGAATCATTTATCTATTCAAGGGAAGTTATACAATTCAATCAAAAATATTTTTTTAGCAATAGAATATTTTTGTGCATAAAAGTGGATTTGATCGAGTCCATTCGATCAAGTCCACAAACAACATAAATGTTCCTTAT
Source organism: Sequoia sempervirens (assembly GCA_007258455.2). Taxonomy (NCBI): domain Eukaryota; kingdom Viridiplantae; phylum Streptophyta; class Pinopsida; order Cupressales; family Cupressaceae; genus Sequoia; species Sequoia sempervirens. The sequence goes on from VDFB02000017.1 coordinate 166,793,004, forward strand.
ACATTGGGAGTTAATAATAACTAATTCATTTTTTGTAAAAATGTACCCACATTTGAGAATCTAAATGATGGATTGAAGTTGAGATCTTAACAAGTGTTGTAAATTAGTTTCGGGGTGTTCAATTATGATATATATTTTTGTTAACAATCAATTTTATAAAGCTAGCGAATTAAGAAAAATAGTGGTTATATAGATTGTTTGGGGTTTTAACACATATTAAAAGCTTTATACATGGGTTGTAAGAGAAGGGGAGCTTAGGATATTGTCTAGTTGAAGTATATATAGGAGGGTTATAGTTTAGAAAATATAATGGAGAATCAATTATGGTCCCATAATAAATTAAGCATCATAGTGTTTGTTTAAGGTATAGATCAACTAAATCAATTAAGAGTAATTTTCATGCAATAGCTAACAAAGCACAATATCAATTTGTCTATATACAAAATTATATTTTTGAGTTCCAAATCCTTACTATCATGTCATTTTGAGTTCTTAGTTCACTAGCTATGAACTTTATAGTCAACTTCATTTGATGGAAGAAATAATTATTATTACCCTTGATATATGTGGATATACAAGGCATATAGTTTCATCCTTAGGATTAGGTCAATTGGGAAATTTCTATAAACTTTTCAACTTAAAATAGAAAACTTAGAGTACAAAATTTAACTATATAGATAGGTATACCTATTTTTATGATTTTTCATTTTCTAATAACATTGCAACTTTAAAATGGGAAATCATAAACAATTTACTCAATCATATCTACTAAATTATATATTGATGAAAATCACAATTCACATATATAAAGTTATTCAAAGGAATACTACCCTTATGAACCAAACAAAATCATTTCAATACATCTTAGCTTTCAATCATTAATTGTTAGGTGGTTGTGAAATATAAATTTAACTTGACTTTGATCATTTAATAGTATGTTTTACACATTTTTACTACACAATACAATTGAGAGTCGAGGAAGACTATATCATATGAAAAGGGAGATAATAGCCACAAAAAGAATTGCTTGATAAATGGGTCAACTATCAAATTTAGGCCCTATAGATCATAGAAAGTTGGGGGAAAATATTGAAACCTTAACCAAGCTTAAAGAACCCATAAGAGGGAGCTCCTACAAGTCACTCTATAACTAAAAAAACCATCTTATCTACTAGCTAATGAAATTTTAAATTTCATTATGATCATGTAAATTGTTGAGGATAGCAATCAACAAAAAACTATAATGATAACCTTTCTTCTAAGTTTTCAAAGTTTTTGTATTCATTTGTAGCCTATGTTGGCTCCCAAATGATATTATTAATATGAAATTGTATTCTCTCATTATGGTCAAATTTCCAAACAAACACAACCATTTCAAGAGTGATATACAATTTTCTAATTATCTTAGTCATTACAAAACAATAAAAGATTTAACAAAGATTATCTTATACATCTCTCACATTATTTGGGAGTAGCATGGTGGACACGTGTCTTAGAATTATTTCATTTACAATAATTTATTTGAAGCAAAGTAATTGTATTTCAAATATGTGCAGATGGGGGTTTTTTCTTTCTTTCAAAATTACCATGTTCTAAAGTGTTTCTTATTGTTATATGATGTGTTATTATGGTCACAATTGCATAGTTTTGAGTCAATCTATATCAACATCGCACTTGTTAGTAGTGGTTCACAAGAACCTATCTCATACAAGTATGAATGATCCACTCAACACTTATTGCATTTAGGTGGTGCTCAAAAAGGTGAAGCATCAAGACTACTGAGGAGGTCGCCTATTCAAACACTATGCTTAACCATAGATTTCCCCCAAAGATTATCACAATTAACTTACTTCCCCATTCACAAAACATTTACCAAATGTTGTACCTTATGAACCATTTCTTGTAGAACTCTCTAAATAAAAATATTTTTTACCAATCAAAACACTTAGTGATAACAATTTCCACAATCCATGAAGATGTTGCTAAGTGTTTTGGATTAGATTGTGTCAAGATTTTTGCATCAACGCTTCAACCCGATGATGGATCACATAGTGTGATCTGAAATGTTGATGGAAAAATACTAACACAATCTAATCCAAAAACACTCAACAACACAATCAAAACACTTTTTTTTTCACAATTAACTTTCACTATATTATTTCTTACCATGGAAAGACTTTCATTCTATACTTTCAAATAACATATTTTAAAGTCCTGTTCTATGAGTTCTACAAACTCATTTTGTCCATCAACGAATGAAAAGTGTCGAGAAGCCCGACAAGGTGCTTAAATGCATCTCAGTCGTACATAAATTTTTGCCAAATTTTCGGCTATTTTAGCCGCCTTTTATTTCTTTCCCCACCGCTATTGGTTTCCCCTCCTCCAAACTCTTCCTTGCTGCCCATTTCTCCACCGCCGAATGCGGTCTGCGCACCACATGCTGTGTTTAAACAAGGGTTTTTTTTAAAATTCGCGTATTGGAAACTATAGCCTTAAATGATGTGGATTTTCGTGGCATTTGGACAGGATATCCGCATATATACCATGTGATTTGGCCATTATATAGCCTAAAAAAATACAGCCTCAATATGGAGGGGTATACGTATATGATACGTGAGTATTTTTTTTAAAACATTTGCAACCGCAGACATAAGTTTAGTCCTTTTTACACATTTTATTATTTATTTGCCACTTAGGCAAACGCTTACCACCCACTTCCGTCCTCCATTTCCATTTTTTAAAATATGAATTATAAATTGTTTTAAAAAGAAATTATTTACGATGTTATATCTAAACCAAAATATATTTTAATAAATTGTAATATATTGTTTTTATTTATATTTTATATTTCTTTAATATACTTGTGAAATTATATTTTACTAGAATATTATATTTTATTAATGTATATTATATATTAAATATTTATATAAATATTATTTATATTTATTATTTTATGTATATTTCAATTACCTTTATATAAAATTAATTATTTGATATATTTTTAAATAATATTTTATTTATTGCAAAATTAATTTTTAATTAAAATATTAAATATTTTTTATATGTTATTGAATTATTTATTTATTATCTATAAAAAATTATATGTTTTAGTTTATATTTTATAAACTATTAAATATAATATAATAAATAATGAATTTATTACATTTTAATATTTTATATAATGTAAATTATTAGATATTTTTTAAAATAATATTAATTTTATTAGAAAATATATATATTTTTTAAATATTATATATTGCATATTTATATATATGTTATTTAATTATGTATTTTTTTACATATAAACTTATATTATAATTATATTTATTATCTTATATTATATAAACTAATAATGTAATATATATATACATCCCCTGTCTCTATCCCCTTACTCCCTCTTTCTATCCCTATCTCTCCCTCTCTTCCTATTCCAAACATAACATGAGCCTATTGATAATGGAACCTAATTACCTTCTTGATTAAGAAGTTATTTTTTTATCTCCCCTATATGTCTCTCTATCTCTACATCTCTCGCCCTTTCTCTTCCCATATATCTTTATCTCTCTCCCTCTACCTTCCCCTATTTCTCTCCATCTCTCCCTCTCTCCATCTCTATCTGTTTATCCACATCCCTCTCCTCCACCTCCATCCCCATACCTATCCATATCTTCTTCTTTATCTCTATATCCTTACCTCTCCCTTTCTCGCTCTACCCCCATCTCTCACTCCCTCTCTCTCCTTCCCTCCATACTGCAAACATAAGGTGAGCCTAATTATCTTCTTTATTTACAAACTTTTTTTTTCAGTCGTATTTGGATACCTGTAAGTGGATTCATAGTCCATTTGAAGCTATCATTTCTCCATTAAGACCTTTCTTGAACAAACATAATTTCCTAAATGACCTACTAATTGACCTCATGTACTACAAAAATATATTAAAAAAATAACCTAAATTTTTCCTAATTGACCTTCCACACCTCTTCGGCGTACCCATTGCACACCAAGCATAGTAATTATCCCATTGCAAAACATGCATATATATTGCTAGATGGAACCTCCTCAAAGCAAGGAAAACCAAAAAATATTGTCTTGATTGTGAAGACTAATGCAAGATTTGATGTAACATTGCCACTGATTTATCGCCTCTTCATAATGGTAATTAGGCCTAGTGGAGTGAAGTCCTTTCACACACTCAATTTCTATTTCAGTAGAAAAACGTGATAGAAGTTTCGAGTGACAAGCAATTATAACAATTTTCAATTCTAGTGCCACCCTCGTGATTTGGACAGTTATGACAAGACTAGAAGATTTAATCTTGACTTTAAAGCGGTACCCACTTTTATTAGGTTGCCTTTCCATTATTACTATTATTATTATTTAACAATTCGAGAGAGCCCTTGGTTTAAGTGCTATAATAATTAGAGGTGTAATGGGGGTGTGATATGAAAATCTAAGGAAGATTTTGGTTGAGATTTTTTTTTAAATGTTAAAGGTTTTTTATTTTTATTTTTATTTTTATTCAAAAATTTAATTTGAACATGTTAAAATTAAAGGGATATGTATTTTGTTGAGATTAAAGTGGTTTGAAATCAATATTTCATTGTAAAGGGAGTTGTATATGAAAGAAAGAAAAAGTGTGGAATATGTTTTCTCGTTAATCTATAAGAAGAGATATATGTAAAAGTTAAATTGATCATATAATTACAAAGAAATAAACACAAAAAGTCATGTAATGTAACATAGAGATTCATATGGGAAAAACACTTTCAACAGAAAAACTCCACTCTAAAGCAACTTAAAATTATTAGTAAGTAATTAATAGTTGCAATACACTTGCAGAGTCTAACTCTTTATAAGAATACTACTGGCAAGATATCTTGAACAAATCTAACAACAAAACAATACTTTTAAACTCGCTATATCAACCCCTGATGCATGTGTGAATATTAATAGGCACATAAAAAAGGTACATTTACAATACTATGTGCACCAAAACCATGGGCCTAAAAACACCAAAAATACACAAAAATTATTAAAAAGGCTCCCAAAAAATTGGAGCACTACACCCAAACCTCTACCATTGGGGGAGCCTTCAACTCCATATGGAGGGCCCTTTGGGCCCACTTATCATGGAGATCATATATTACACATAGGATTACAAAGTTGAGATGCACATTCCCGCACTTGTCGAACACTTTGCAAGATTAAGGATAATACCAACACTATCAACTACCTACTAGGGTTTGAGAGACCTGTAGACTCATTGGACCACCATAATTTATATGTGCTAACTAGATTTATTAATTTGCATCTGCAACATTCTAAAAAATGTTAACTTTCCCTAACATTACCATCCCATCCTCTATCACATATTAAACAAAATGAAGTAGACATTAATATGCTTCATCCTTGCATGAAAGGTTAATTTCTTTACCAAATAGATGGCACTATGATTGTTACATTGAATTATAATATTTCTCTAACTTAGCCCCACATCCAACTATAATATCATAAGCCAAATGGCCTCTTTATAAGCATGATTCAATGCCACGTACTTTACATCTAGAGTTGGCAAAATGACCATACCCTACCACTGACTCATCCAACTCACTACTCCACCAAAAAGGTGAAACACATATTCCTAATAGATCTCTTGCTATCAACATTCCCTGCCCAATCTAAATCTTCATAACCTTGTATGTCCATTGAGTCTTACTCTCTTGAAATATCACCATGATAATAAATAGAATACTTGGAAGTACCCTAAAAATACCTAAAGACACTCTTCACTGCAACCAAATGTTCATGCCTAGTATGATGCACACCATAACATACATCAATCTACCAATTATATTAGTGTAAGGAACCTTAGAAATATCCTCCATCTTTATGGGTTTCATAGTTAACTAATCAACTCAAAGCTCAATTCCCACATAAATAGGAATAGCCACTAATCTACTTTCTAGCATACTAAAATGATGCAATATAGAGTTCACATAGTTACTCTATCCAAAGAAATTTTGTATGTTTATTTATTTTCCTCTAGTCTTCATTCCTAAGATACACTTAGCATTCCTCAAGTCATTCATCTTAATTTGTGCCAAAATTTGAGACTTCAAATTGGGCTAATCATATCTTTATTTTTACCAAAATTAACATATCATCTATGCACAATATGATAACAAAGAAATGATCATCTTGTTTGTAATAAAGATGATTTTGTTTAGATGTCAAATATCTCAGTCTCAACATAAAAGAATCAAATTTCTTGTACCACATTTTAGGAGATGCTTTGAGACCATACACATACTTTTTTAATCTACAAACCATCATCTCTTTATTTTTTCAACATAATTCTTTATTTGTGTTATATAGATCTTATCCTCCATGTCACCATATAGGAATGTTGTTTTCAGATCCATTTTTTATCTCTAAATCATTTTTTTTGCTACAAATAACAATATCTTAATAAATGTTAGCTTAGTAACTAGGGAAAAAATGCACCAAATTTATCCCCTCAACATGAGCATGTCCTTTTGTAAATGACCTTGCCTTGAAATCTTCAAAAATTTCATCTTATAATTCCTACACATTTGTGCCTTGATTTGGTTGTTTTTGGCATTGTATTCCTGACTGTATCATGGGATGCATAGGTCATGCTTATGTATGTTACCTTGAGTGTTTATCAATGTTTCAACTTCATTATTTTTCTTAATAGATATGGTTATGATGATCGCTTATACATATGATATTCTCTATCATGCTAGTAGTAGATGATTTTCAAGAGATATGGTGGTTGTTATTATGTTGTGATATGTTGTGCATTGATTAGCATGTTCACCATATGAGATGTATTATATGTATTTATGTCATGTATTTAGACCACTTGCATCTTAGAGATGGTGTTTGGTTTTGCATGCATTGTGATGCATGTATGACAATGTGATAAGTTCCTTGCAAGGACTTGATGTATTTGATTATGTATTGTTTATTGCAATGAGGGTGTGAGAACTCTTATGTATTTATTTTGTGTTTGGTAGTAGAATCATGTTGTATACATTGAGATGCATATTTTATTCTTTCTATGACTTGATATGTTTTACGAATCTATGACAATTGCATTGAATGTGTAACAATTACAATTTTAAATCCAACTTAATTCAATAGAATTAACACACAAAAATAAAAATAATGGAAATAACAAAGTGATGAAAACATAATGAGAGAAAGAGAGATGCAAACAAAGTTGATAGCGAAGTTCGTTGTAAAAACGACTGTCTCCGGGTCCCTCTCTAATGAGTGGACCGATTCGATTACTTCTCTAGAAAATCAGTACAACATATCGGCATAATCTCCCCTTGGTTTACAAAGAAATTTGACAAGCCCTCCTTCAAAGTGCACAAGAGCAACCTCCCGAATAGCACAGAAATTGAGCAAAATTTCTCCAAGGAATTTTCTTCTCCCATCAACACTTAGCCTTTCCATCCTACACAACCCCCTTTAATACACCAATATTACCCCAATTGGTTACTAACCAATTGATTTTACAATATTTCCCATACAAGTAAAAATATCCTATAATCTCCCTTTTTTACATATGAAAACAATAATCCCCCCTTAAAATAATCCTCAAATCTTCAATAATTTGTTAAAGCCCTTTAAATTGGTCATATTCGGGCTTTTATTGTTTAGGGAGGTTATTGTTTAATCCTTTTAAAACTTAGAATATTTTTCTTCTTTTAAAAATGCGGTGTTTGTTTTAAAATTAAAGGCAATCGGTTTTAATGATTTAGTAAAATTGATCGATGCCATATATATTTCT
>VDFB02000017.1:166800925-166827277 GCA_007258455.2 Sequoia sempervirens
ACTCATTCACCCATGGGTGAATGGTTCGCACATTAGGGCTTTTAAACATTAATTTACAAGTTTCTGAGATGATTTCTATGGTTTTCATATTCTGGTTTCCAATAGTAAGTTATAGTTTCATATTTCTATAAAATGAGGTCTAAATGCAAGTGAAAAATAGTGCTAAATGACACGTAAAATGGTGATCCCACAAAGCTGGTTTACAATTTATGGGAGATTCTAATTTTTACTGAAATCACATATTTTTAGAAAATATAATGATTTAAGCCTTTAAAAGTTCCATTTAAATCATTCCAATTGAAGAGAGTCTAATCAACTACCTTAGATCAAAACCCCTTGGATAGAACCCCGCTAGTTTTAAACCATACCTATAATGGAGTCTCCTTTACACCCATCAAAATGTTGATAAAAAACCACTTTCGATTTACCTTTTCGGGGATCAAATGAATTCATTTAAATTTTTTTTTTTGTAAGTATGTAGTCTTTATTATAAGCTTCCCAAAAAGTATAATTTTAAATAAATTTAATTTTATTATTATATTTATTTTATTTCTTGTGTAGTCAGGTTTTTCAATTGAACTAAACTCTCTTCTATTTTGCAATATGTAGAAAAGTTAGAATATTATTAAAAAAATGAAAAAAAATAGAGGCATTAGATATTGAAGTCCCTTGATCCAACACAAAAAAAAAATTGAATTTGATACATACAAAAAAAAATTGTTATACAGTCCACCTATTTTTAAATTGTAATTGGTTTAACTTCGAAAATTGATTAAGGAAAAAAAATTCAATAAAACCCTATGAAACCAACTAGAAGCACTATATATCATAGTTGCAAATCTAAATTTGAAAATTAGAATTTTATCCTTCATGGAAAAAAGCTATGTGTTATACTAAGGAGCATCACCTTAAAAATAGTGTTTTCCACTGAAAACCATTTTTGAAGGAGATGGAAAAGAAGGCGTAATCTAATTCCAAAATTTTGAAAAAAAATTAACAAATCTATAGACAAAATACCACAAATCACTAGTTTGCATCATCTTTAAATTCCTCGTGGTTTAGTCGCTATAGGTGCCCGAAAGTGAAGATTTAGTTAGAAAAAAATAGTTCAGTGTCTAGTTTGGCCAAAAATTGTAAACCAGTATTGTGGGATCACCCAAAAAGACCTAATTTGAGATGCAATTTTGATTCAATTTTCTAATATAAATAATTGATTATGCAATATTATGTAAGCACTATGCAAAATGATTGATATTTTTAAATTTTCTAGATTTTAAAGGATGCAAAAATGTAAGCCTAAAACCCTAAATAAGATGAAAACTAATGCAAGTCAAGAGCACTAAATAAGATACAAATTAATGCAATGCAAATGAATGCATAACCTAAATCTAGGGCTGAAAATGGACTCCAAATTAGCAAGTTATGATGCTCAAAAGTTAGGTTCACCAGAATGAAACAACAAAAAATAGGGTGGGATTTTTTATGAATGAAAGGGGTTTCCCCAAAATGATAATAGATAGAACTATTTTCCTTTATTTCATTAGGAAATTATATCCCCACAATGAATTAACTAACAACCCTTAGGTGAATCAACCCAAAGTGAAAATCTTCAAATTTCCTTATGACTAAAGGACTGGGGTCAAGGTCAAACATCACTTTGGGGAGAAAAACAAAAAATAGAAAATCAACTCCAAAATGTAATCTAACACTTGAAACAACAATACTAAACTTAATATTTGTAGAACTAGAAAACATAATGTAGATTTGAGAAGGGTAGAGATGTGTTTACCAGTCACCAAAAGTGCTTTTTGGAAGCTAATATGAGACTCATTCACCCATGGGAGAATGGATCAAAGTACAGGGGTTTCAATAATCTTTCATGAGCTTCTGACACAAATTTGTAGCTTTTGATTTATCTAGGTTTTAGTGTAATAAATTCAGAAATCCGATCTATAGGTTATATTTTGTGATTTGACGACAACTTTGACAACTTTTCAAATCTTGCACTTCAAAAGGTCTTCAATCCTTTTTCAACCTAAATTTGCAATCACATACACAATGCATGAAAATGTTTGTTTTTCATTAATGGAGCTTTACCTTGGTCAAACCCCATTTTGGTAATCAAGCCTTGAATTGAAAATAATGCATGAAAGAGGGAATGAAGAATGAACAAAGCTATGTTACCACTCAACAAACCCTTGAATGAAACCTTGGTAATACAAATCTTAGGCTTCAACTTGCATGAAATGGTTGAATGTGATGTGGATATTGACACTTGAAATTGATACTTTGAATGCTTAATTTATCTTGAAAACTACATCACAACATTTGGTAGCTCCAAAAATATGCATGATGCAGTAAGACTTTGACATGATGAATAGATCTTGATTGCTGCAATAAATCTCTAATACATCTTCTCTTGAATTCCCTTGATTGTGCTCCTTAATTCTTTTGAAAATCTCTTAAAATTGTTAGGTGAGACTTAGTGAAATGACCTTGTATTTATAAGCATGTATTCTTAATTTCCTGAAATTCAAATACCACAAGCCAACATTGAATTATGGATTTAAAGATTCTAAAATACCACCAAAAAATAATTTAAATTTAGGCCTGGCAAAGGTCTAGGGAGGACCCATTCTCCCATGGGTGAATGAGTCCTGGGTCCCTATTCTTGGAACACACATTGGTCAAGGTAAAGTGTTATGTTTAGGCACTAATTATTGTCGGGTTTCCCCTTTGGAAAATTTAATTTATTAGGCCTGTAAATGAATAAAAAGGATAATTAAGGCCTAATTAATCTCAATTTAATTAAGAGGGCCTAAATAAGTGTGGAAATGTAAAGGGGTACATTTATCAACACCAAATTAAGGAACTATTAAGTCCAAATTAACTAGGAGGGCCCAAACAAGTGTGAAAATGTAAAGGGTTACATTTTTCTACACTATAGTAACCATCTTCTCCCATGATTTAATATTTTCTTTTCCTCTTCTTTGTCTTTTAATCTATACTTGATCCCACCATAGGGATGCATGCCCTTTCAACCTTGTGCAAACATACTTCACCTTCCTATTGACTTCGACGGATTCCAAGTTGAAATAATTTTCCATATCCACAATCTAATCAATGAGTTCTTCTAGATTTAGGCTTCTACTATAGCTGTCCATCCTTGGATTACTACCAAACTTGGATAGAACTTGCAAGATTATCTCTTCCTATGAATCTCCTCTTTCCACTTCTACAACTTTTGTAACTCTTCCTCTTCTTCAATAACATCCTTTATATGAATCCCTCTTTGTTGTGTGGTTTCAATGACCTCCAGGTGTGTTGTTATTCCTCTCAACATCTCCATAAAAAGGGTATTATCTTCTCATTATGGTTCTCCTCCTCTCCCACATCCTCTCTATGCCATGGCTTCTTTTCTTCTTTCTCAACCTGCTCTAATACCAAATGGTGCATCTCAACAACTGATAATCCACAGGATTGCCATTCGTTGTAGTAAATTTACTTCTAATATTTTTGAATGCACAAAAGGGAAAAATCAATGAAATAAGCAATCTAGAATTTTATTTCAATCTAAAATTCCTTCAACAACAATGAGATAGAATGGCTTCCACAATTTCCAAACTATGTCATTCCTGCAACACCAATCTATAGTCAATCATAAGAAAACTTAAAATACTACAAAAAAATATTTATAGACAAACCAAAATTTGATCACAACTCTCCTTGAACAGAGAAAAATACCTACACCACACTTCAAATGACATTAGATCCTTCCTCTTGAGCATGAGCAAGAAGTTGAGTCCACTTTTTGGCCAAAAAGTGGAAGTGTTTTCCTTGATTTTCAAACTTTGTCACATTTGACCTTAAAATTTGAAGCACTTAGAGATGAAATCTTAAAGAAAGTCACTAATCATAAAATGTAGTACTTGGAGTCTAGTTTCCAAATATGTAATTTATTTCAATACCCAGATGATACAAATTGATTTTCAATAGGTGTTTCTAAGAAACATTGTTTAAAAGTCACTTTTTTTTACCATACCATACCATGCACGTGTATGTCATCTATATTTTGACCTAAATAATCATATTTTTCTAAATCCTTTTGGGAAAAGATTTGCAACTCACTAAAACACGCTTTCCATATGTTTTTGTAATTTTATTGAATAATTTTTTTTGCTAATTTTTTACTAGTCATATTTGGTGTTTTGAAAAATCATCATGTGTGTCACACATAAGATGACCTAAACTTATCATTTTTTGATTTTTTTAAAAATTGAGAAGAATTGTCTAAAGTACGCTTTTGTATAAAAAAATTTCAAAAAATTATGTTAATAAAGTATTAAAATACTAAAACCTTTGATAATTCAAGTTGGTGGACTTTTTTTTCCATAAGAAATTAAATTGAAAAAAAGAAAAAACCAAAGAGAAAAAAATCTCTACAATACTAGTTCCAACGCCCATCTATAATGGTTTGAATTTTGTCAAAAAATATGCAAAAAAGTTCTAATATACGCCCAAAGTCACTATTTTCTCGAGTACTAAGCAGATCCTTCATTCTGGTAAGTCAAATCCGTGTCTAGGGTCGGTTTGGTTCCCCTAACCCTTTTTCCGAATCTAGCAAGCAATCACAAACCCACCAAAAATTCATATTTAAAAATAGACTCGGTTCTAAATGGTTCTCGCCTATAAAAAGCACTTTTCATGCTTCTATGAAATCAGATCCTGTTTCTAAATGAAAGTTTCCAAAATGAAAAGTTTCCAAATGATTTGCTGAAAATTTTCCAAAAAAAGGAACTTTCAAACGAAACTTTTCAAAATGAAACTTTTCAAAATGGAATTTTCCCAAAATGGAAATTCTTCCAGTTGGGAATTTCTAATGAAGTAGGATCCTTGTTTTAGGGAAAGTTATAAATGGAAAGTTTTCAAAGAGAATCCCATTTTGAAAATTTTCCAAAAGGAGTTTGTTTTAGAAAACCTGTGATCCCATTTAGTTTTAGGTTCAAGAACCCTTTTTTTTTAAATGCGATCTCGTTTATTAAAAAATGGGATTCCATTTTTTTAACCTGATTTTAGGATTTTGGCTAAGGCAAAAACTTCCATGTATTGTGGACTCAACTTCATGCATCTACCCTCCTTTCATATAATCACCATCTTTCACATATTCTTCTCATTCTTTTCCTATCAAAAGCTTCCCAAATAACTTTGGCATGGGATTTCCTCTTCCTTGCTAGGTAAGCTTCGTGAATGCTCATTACTCCTCTGTGGCAGTGGGTTTTCCTCTGCTAGGTATGTGCCTTAAATTTGCAATTCAAAAATTTCCTTCTCGCTTCCCAACCCACTCTCTCCACTCCCTCAATGTCCAACATTCCAATCCTTCAAGAAAAATGCAATTTCAAGTTTTTAATGGAGTTACAATTTACTTTAAATTCCCACTCACAAGCTTGGGCGTGGGATTTGCATTTTTGGAAAATTTACACCTTTCAAAAAAAAAATAATACAATTAAAATGTGAATCAATTAAACAATTGATTTTTCATAATTCCAACATCAAACTTTACTATGCTGGAGGAGTTGAGGATTTTAATAAATTGTGCCTATAAGAAAAATAAAAAATAAACATAAACATTCAAATTTAAAATGTTTTTTACTATGCAAGATTGTTTGTGCACCTGGATGCTCTTGCATCATCCTCTTTTGGATTGTGGGTTGATTCATGGGATCAATATAACCATCTATGTGGAATTTCCAAATCTCCTTGAGTTAAAAATAAATGTGTTGAAGCTAGTTGGAGATATGTTTCATATTTTTAGTATGATGTCATACAAGATGGTGGTAGAACTTGGATTTATTGAAACCTAAATAATTATGTCTTGGCCAACAATGTCCTCATCTCATTTAATATCTATCTCATATTCTTCCCATAGAGTCTCTCTAGGTATAAATTTTAAATGATTTTCTTGGAATGTGTATGAAAAGTTTGAGGATTGATACGATGGAAACTTGTTATAATTTTTTTTGTAAAAGACCCTAGAATTCCAAAACTCTAAGATTGGTTTGGCATCCTAAATGTTCTCCTAAGGTGAATTATTACACATGGATTGTAGCTCTTGATAAAAGTTTTCATTATGATAACCTTTGAAATGTGTGATTGTTTGTCTAAAGAGATGTATCCTACACTTCAAGCTAAATATTTTGAACAACCCTCAATTTGTTGCATGATATTGGCTATAGTCTAATTCTAGAATATCGAGTGCAAACATAATCAACAAATTTTCAATAATAATTCCAAGAATGTTTATGAGTTTTGGGGTAGAATAATGACTAATTTGAAAGAGAATTTTAAAGTTTTGATTCAAGATTAGCAAGAAAGTTCCTAGTAGGAATTGACAGTGTCAAAGGGACATTATTTTAGTGGCTTCTCCTTCACTTGCTTCTTGCAACATTCCTCATGTTTATCAATTTTACTAAATGGGTTCATACTCGTTCAAGATATTTTAAATTTAGTATTGATGTAGTTTCAAAAGTTAATCCTAGAAATGTTGGCATGGGAGGTTTTTATTATGACCATACTAGTAGGTTGAATATTTTTTTTCTTTACAACAAGGGTTTCCCTGCAACCTAGCCTAACGGCCCAATAACCCATACCTTGGGTGCCTGGGGTGAGCTAGGGTGAGACTAGCCCTCTGTGGGTGAGATTCCCTACCCACAAGAAGTCCCACCTCTTAAACCCAAGAGAGAGTCGAACACGAGACCAGTGGGGAGAAAACCCATTGCCTAAGCCAACTCTGCTGCTCGTGTGGGCTAGTAGAGTCAATATTTTATTTTCTATTAGTCTTGGTGGTGCTTCCAATAATTTTGATGAAATTATATACATTCATCAAAATCCTTTTGTTGTTAAGCTAAATACATTTTTTATATTATTCTATAATTTGACTAAAATTTTGATTGATCATTTCAAACATAAGTCTTCCTCTTGCTTCTTGTAGTGGGAGCTAAATAAATTTGAGAAAGGAATTGATATACTTATTCGCTATTTCAGTAAAGGAATTGATATACTTATTCGTTATTTCACTATTATTCAATGGAGTCATACTATAAGGGAAGACAATTAGGTTATAATTTTTGGCTAAATCTTCTTCCAAATGGAATGCTATCAAAATTGATATTGGAAGTGATTAGGATTATCCTATATGGGATTCAAATAATTCTTTTACATATTTATGAATGCTAATTAAAATTCCTTTTTAGGGTGCTTCTTGTTGGAGTTTTGGTTCATTTGGTGTCTTTCCTATAGTCATTTATATTATTTTTGTTGATTGTCTTTTCTTTTGGTTCAATTTTTTTAACATAACAAATTTTACTTATGCGACTCACAATACAAACAATCTTTATGGTCGCAAGGACTTACACCTCATCTATGGGTTTTGGACGGTTCTTGGTTTTGTATTGATTGTCTATCTTCATTCCATTTGAATTTTAGGTTTTTTTTTGAATTGGTGTGCTAGGATTGTTTAAAGACTAGTAGACCCTCTTTGTAATCTATTTCTATTTTAATATATATTTTTCCCTTATGTTAAAACTAAATTATTTCTTACATAGCTATTTATTATCATTTTAAAACTATAATTTCATGTTTATAAATTATCTTACTTAAACCTTAATCATATAATGAACTAAACAATAAATCAAACTACCAACAATTTCCCATAAAGATTTTATATTTAAATTTAATTTAATTAATTACAAATATTCAAAATCTTGTCCCCATTTTTTTATAAGAAATTATAAAAGCTCCATTTAATTTAAAAATCTTCTTTGTGGGGGGGCAAATCGGGTCCGAGCCCACTCATTACAGTTCCCACAGGCAGCAACAATCGCACGCCATGGGAGCCTCTGGAATTCTCCCAAGGCCTGTCTTAAAGCTAGGTGAACCCACCAAAGACCAGCTTCTGGGCCACATAAAAGTTTACCGAATAAAGGTTATAGCCGTATTTAATCTCGATTCCCTCAAGTAAAAAATAAAAAAAAATAAAAATCTTTTGCAAGAAATACACCTTTCAAACATTTACTTGAATTTAAACATAAAATAATCTATCTTTTAAAGGTAATTTTATAGTCTCTATTTAAAAAAAAAAAATTGAATTGGCATCAATTCATTTTGATTTAAAAGATGTGGGCTTTTGTGTAGGTTATATCGTTGCTAGAAATAAATGGTGCACGAAGGACTCCAAAATGGATGCATGAAATGCCCAAATTATTCACTACTAAAAAGTCAACATGGAATGCCCAAATTATTTCAATAAATGCAGTGTTGATTGCAACAGTAGCATTTGCAGCAGCTTTCACTCTACCAAAGGATGATAGAAAAGATCAACTATATAGTGTTTTATTTCAAGTTACAGTGATTTGTGACGCTTTAGCATTTTTTAGCTCAATTTCATCAGCAATTCTCCTAATGTATGCACTTTATGGTAAACAAGAAGATCATCTTCTTCTCAAGACCTCTCTCACTGGATTATGGATAGCTTTAATATCTCTATTGTTGGCATTTGGAGCAGGCATCTATGTGGCAGTGGCACCAAAGCATTCAGTTGCAGCCAATATTGTTTTGGTTATGGTGATCATTGTTCCAATGTGCATAAGAATAATGATTTTTCGTTCCAAGACATACATCTTTAGAGAAGATGAGCACTACCTTTGGATTTTGTTAATAATTATTGTCATCGAGATCACTGAAGAAGTTTATATACCAGTATATATAGATGTACGGATAGAGACATGGATATGGATAATAGTGATGATTGTGGGGTTTGGAGTGCTTATTGGCCGATGGAGATACTTGCGTTCAAGAGAAAAAATCTCTAGAGATGGGCATTACATGTGGTTTTTCACATGGTACTTAGTTTCTGAGTTAATTTACCTTATCATACCTTCCTTTATCAGTTATATCATTTCTGTGATATGGACGATAGGTGTGATAGGCACGTTTATTGGCTGGAGGACATACGTTCGATCAAAACAATTAAAAACCAGAGACGATGGGCATTACATATGGTTCTTCATATTTTACATTGTTGCTCCTTCAATTCTGTTCAATGTATGGTTCAATGTATTAGATACCAAGTAATTGCCTTTGGAGATACTATTTGAATTAGAAATGTTTATTTGATTATTAATGAATTAGCTCCAAAGTCAAGAAAGGCTGTTCCAATGGGCATTATTGCTGTCATGTTTAAAATCTGCCTTTTCATTCTTAAACCGCATCCATTCGAACTTCTCTTCTTATTACTCTTTTATCTTTAAATTTTATTTTGCTAATTCATATCTTCGACGAAGAGGTGGCCTCTTTGACTCTCTCCTATTGCCTTCCCCTGTGCTCATATAATGATTAGAATTTAATTGAGATTCAATTTAAATAATCGAAATTTAGAAGGTAAGTCTAATATGACATTTTGTCAAATGTAATTGACAATAATATCTACCAAGACGGATCGCAATCAAAGAACAAACATTGCAACAAAAACTTAACTCAAATTGAAATATTTTGGTTGACACAGGATTTTGTACCCCCATTCTCCTGCTTCATTTGACTTGCAAGAAATTATTTGATCTAAAATTGTTATCCATCTTATATTTGATTCACTATGTCATGACTCATCTGTTGACTAAACAACAAATTATTTTACTAGAATAGTACAAAAAAAGTTACTTTTCACTATATGATGCTTGTTATTCTTATTTATCTAATAAGTTATAATTAATTTAATTTATGAAAAATATTATACTATGCATATTTTTTTGATGAGACATAATTAACATACCTATCTTAAATATGTAAAAAATAATCATATTATTTTAAAGTAGCTATGCTTATTGCCATCTATCAAAGGTTAGTACTTGTAAACAAGGGATGTGTTTTTGAAATTATTTTTATGTTTAAATTTCACCATAGATGTGTATTTAATATGTCACGCTTTATAAGGGAAAATTTGCAAGTAAGATTTTTTTCCTTATTCTCTCAAAAAGCATGACTTAAAAATATGTTATTTATTTCAAAAAGGGGTGATTCAATCCCATTTATATGTAAATTAAAACAAAAAAAAATTATAAATGGTTTGTATGTGATAAGAAACATAAGCCACTCCTAGCTCTAGTTCTCTTCAAATATTGAATTCAAATCTTCTAAGTTCAGATACTTTTCTATAAAAGTTTCTTGTATATCAATAGTTTTGAACGCAAATATATAGTTTAAACAAAATGAGATAAATTCCATTTCTTTGCTAATATTTTCTATATCCCTCTTTCCAAAGTCATAGAGTAAGAGGTATATATATTTATATCTATTTAGTTGTTATTAGTCTATCTTGAGATAGCTTAAAAAGTTGGGAGTATTTGCAGCACACATTACACATGCATGGCCACCACAAACTCAACCATAAAACATAAAGAACAAACACAGGAACACACACAGTGTATGGATAGGCATGCACACATGCACACATGCGACACACACACACACACCGAATACGCATATGTACATAAATATGCACACACACACACCCACACATACTCATAGACCCAATGATTCACACACCTGACACATGCACCATTCCACCTCACTACGTAAAACAAAATGAATACACACATAAACATAAAGGATTTAAAACCATCATGTCTAGGGGTTTCTAGAAAAATTCAATTTAACCTAATCATCATGAGATTTTACTAATTAATTCTATCATAGTTTAAATTTTATTAAAATATGTTTATAAATTAAAATATAGTATCTGCTGAACTATTTCTGTGAATTTCGTATTTTTTTTCCCCGCCCCATTCATTGTCAAATTTTGGGGCCTAATGTTACAGGTTGCAGAATTTGAAAAGTCTCTACATCTTGGTGGCTGAGATGCCAGAATCAAAAGAAAGCTATTGCCACAGGTATGGAGCAGTCATTAAATGAGTGGTGGTGCATTTGCTAGATCTTTTCCCTTCCAAAGAAGTTTGGGCACCAGGAAAAATATTCCAAAACCTAAACATGCCAGTGTTAGATTATGAGATACAAACATTGGGACTCCCATAATAGAGAGAGGGTCTTCACTCAGAGGACTCTTCCTTCTAGGTCTAAAATTTGGAATTTTTTATCTTCTTGCAAATCTATTCTTCTCCCTCATCTTTCATGGGTATTCAATAATAGGGAAAAGGATTTGTTTGTGAGGATGCCTAGAATGGGCACAAGCCTCTTAGATCTCTTGGTAATTGGGAACAAATTGAGACTCCTTTGAAGGCTCTCTAGGGAATAAGGTAAAAGACAAATTGATAGTTGATTCAGGGAAGTCCCGCTTTGCTGTGAAGTGGAAGAATTTTTATTTTCTTCTTATACCTATTCATGTGAAAGAATCCCTCATTGTGTAGCTCCAAAAATACATGTCTTCATTTCAAATAATCAAGATGAGATAGTATGGTTAAAAGAAAAATCTGGCAACTACAATGTGAAATATGGTTACAATTTTACCATTAAGCTTCCAAAGGACCCTGCCTTTACCTTTGTTGGGAATTAGAAGCCAATGTAAGTGATCTTTTTAGCTTGTTCTTCGCAAGCAGATTACTTCTTTAACCAGTGGCACTTGAGAGGTTGGGGGAATTTTCTCCCTGTTATGTATGGTGAGGCATATAAATCTACTAATCACTTGCTCCTTGGTTGCAACTTTTCTTCTTAATGATAGTCTTGGTTAAGAGTCAAGCTTGGTTGGTCGGGCCCATTTTAGAAGTCTATCTTCAATCATTTTCTTAGTTGGCCCTCTTTGTTTTCAAATTCCACTTTCTCTTACATTTGGATGATAGTCCCCCTATATAGTTATATGGAAAATTTGGTTAGAGAGAAACAATAGAATTTTCATGAAAAAAGATTTGAATTTAAGTCAATTAATCTAGAAAATTGAACTTTATATTTATGAAGTTACAATGGCGAATGTGTTTAAAAATTCAAACAATAAAAAAAAAATCCTCTTAAGATGCTTTTATTATAAATGATTGGTCTTTATGAAAACCCCCTTGAAGGGTTATGTTGAGAATTCTAGTCTTGTTGTGAATAGAAATCTTTTCAAATGGTTACCTCCTCTAGTGGGTTTCATTAAGTTGAATTTTGATGGTGATTCAAGGGGTAACCCTAGGAAATCAAGTGTTGGTGCAGTGTTAAGGGATTTTCAAGGTAAAATTATTTGTGTTGCATGTGAAATGTTAAAGGATGGGACTAATAATGTGGCAAAATTTAATGCATTATTAATTGGGTTGGAGTTGGCTTTGAAGTTGAACCTCTCTCACATTGTCATCGAGGGTGACTCAATGGTGGTGATTTTCGCACTACCAAATAAAAGATCAGATTCTTGGCACTTGAATTATTTCTTGTCTCATATTCAATTCCTCTTCCAAAGGTTTTCTTGTTATCAGATTATGCATTTCTACAAGGAAGCTAACTCTATTGCAAGCTCTTTGGCTAACAAGGCTATTGATTTTTCTCTAGGTTATAAAGAATTTTCTTAAAAGGAATGTGATTTATTTTTCTCTCACTAGAACTTGTGCTCTAAAAATAATGACTTCCTTTAATGGAGGCATGATTTATGCTCTCACATTTTGATTGCTTTTAGATATCAGGGTATACATGCAGGATCATTATGGGCCAAAAAGTGGCAATATGATGGGTAGGATTGACTTAATTTTTTAATCCTGTTCGATGAAACAAAAGCACTCTGAAGAGATTCAGTTTCCAAATCAATATAAATTATGCTTTGTATCTCTGAATTTAATAAGTAATTTTGTCATATTCATTTTTCAGTGCAAATTGGTTAAATCTAAATTCCGAATTGAGAATATTGAAAACATCTATAGTTTAACCGTAGTATCACATTTTTTTAGAATCCAAAACAATATGTGTCACATTCCTATGCCTTCATTATGCTCATTACATTTAAAAAATAAAAATGAATTTCAAGAGAAGTTTTGACTGCTAAGGTATAATGTAATACTAGTTTATACTTCGTGTCTAGAAAAAAAAATCACAAATTGAATACTACCTGTACTCCCATAAAAAGGGGAATTCACTTTTGCATATGAGTCCTTCACCAAATACATTAAGGTACTATTACTTTCATTTTAGTGAAAGAATAACATCTACTTCTTTACTTTCCCAATTGAAAAAGTATTTCATCAGATGAGCCTCTCAATTTCTACCCAAATAGATTGGATTCGCCAAACCAAACCCATTAGTTTAGAAACCACATCTGAATTTTCTATAGATTTTGTTCTATTTTTTGAAATGAAGAGTAGATAATCCATTCATTCTTTTTTTTGCTAATTCTGTTGTCGAACTTCATCTTCTGTAGTACCTCTGCTGCATTTCTATACTTGTGGCCTCTTCCTACCATCCCAAGTGACACCCATCACTCATGTTTTATTACTTGTTAGTAGGATTTTAATATGGCAGTCCTTTCGACGCCATTGGTTGGTTTTCTCTTAATGGGCGATCTTCTCAATCTCTACTATTTGGTAATGTAGGTGTTTTTATTTTGGCATGTGGATGTTGATTCCCCTTCTCAGCATGTGTGATATTTTATCACATGTGCTTGGGAAGAATAACTAAGATTTGCATGGTCTCTTGATTAGCTAGAAACATTCCCACGTTAGGGGAGAGGGGCCAATAGTCGTGTAGGGTCCAATAGTCATGAAATCAATTGTGATTATAATACACAGTAGTTGTTTACATAATTCCTGGAATAGTTGTGATTTGACTACCCCTAATTAAACAAAATGTATTCCTTTGATCTAAAAAGCAACCAATCATGTGATGCCACATTCACGCTCAACTACCCATGATGTAATGCACAAGTATTGGTCTCACTATTTTTCGGGGCCTTTTTGGACACTTTGACAAAAAAAATGGTGATGTGGCATCATATTTGATGATGTGGCCCTGAAACCTTAGTTACAAGTAGGGGACTTGCCAAGTAAGCTACTGTAAAAAAAATTGGGAGTGATTTGAAATTTCCACATAGGATAATTAGAAGCATGAAGTTAGGGTGCACGACTACTAGGTCCTCTCCCCTAGTGGCTTGTGGGATTTCTATTTTTGTATGGCATAGGTAGATGGTCATCTTGATGTCACTCCTACAATTTGTTTGCACTTGTTGGTCAGTCCTCTTGACGTCAACTCTTCTATTTTATTGGCTCTAGACATGTGTCCCTCCTCACCTCCTTTTTCCCATGTGTGGTCTTATCACACATGCATGGGAAAAGGTGAGTGGTATGGTTTTATCTCATCTTTTTGTAAGATCATCCATTCTCATTATATGGCACTAACTCGTAAAATGGTTGATATGACTTGTTATGGTATATTGTACTGATGTTTTCATCTACTAGCATCTTTTTCTTGCAACACTTGGCATCTCATTCATGTGCTAGGCTCTTCACCTAGGAAAATTTGTTTGGTTATATTAAATGTTGGGATTATGTGTCATCCCCTTTTCCTATTTGGATGTTGGATTTCTTACGGCCTTATCAAATTCCCTTGTGCAATGGATTTCACACACTTTATGGGAAACCTTTCTATTGCTTATATTTGGTATTCTTGGGTGATTTTGTAGTTGTCTCTCACAAGATTATTATGGAGTCTTCTTTCAAAAAATTTATTCCTACTTGGTATCATGAAATAAGAGATAGCCATTGAGCCTTCTCAATTAGCAAAGTACATAGATCTTTTTCATTTAGTGTTCTCTAGTTCCTAATGTAGTTTTTATAGTCTTGGGGTGAGATTAGTTGTGTACTCACCTGATGGCCCTTCCAAATGAAGTTGCTTCTTCTTTTTTTTGAAAAAATTAATGGACGTATTATGGTGTGTAGAGCTTGTGAAATTTCTTGCAGGTACATATCTACTTTTTCATTTTTTTTGCTATTAATTCTTGAACCTGCATTGGAAAGTTATGATCCTCGACATGGCTCAAACATGGTGGGTGGGGTCCTCTACCATGAACACTTGCTTTTTGACCCACCATTACCTATATTTTTAGTGCAATTTTTCATGGCTTGGATGATGATTTCACTAGGTATATAAATCACTTTTTGTCTCAATGAATTGAGACCTAGGTTGGGAAGCACGATTTGTGGAATGGTGCAAATTTTTTTAATGTTGTTTATTTCTTTATTCATCATGCTATTTAGGAACCACATATCACCCTCATCTTCCCTTCTCTTTCTAACATATCTTCTTCCACCAAAAGTGGCACTTAATGCTCTCCATATCTCATGTTTCAATGCTCTAGGTTTTTTGTTCATCTTTAGTTTTGCTCTCTCTAGCTTTGGGGCTCTTCTGGTTGTTGGTCATAAATTTACTTTTTGGTATTATAATTTTACACACGATTGATATTTTGGCTTATCCTTTATAATATTTTTGAATCTATGTATTTCTTTTATCTGTATGGTTTTGTTGCAACTCCTCAAAGGTTTTTTGCACTGTCATTTCTAGACAAGAACTTGTTTTCTCATTGTCTATACTTTGTAATTTTTAGTTGCTCTTCAATAAAACATTTTTAGTGGCTTCACCACTTTTATTTAGAAAAACTATTGCTAATTATAAAATATTGAGAAATAAAAATAATAATTTCAATATAAAAATAGAAAATGCAAAAAAGAGGAACCTAGAACTAAAAATTGAAGCTATTTCCCACTAATAGGAGTGCTTTGTACAAACTATAGCACAACACATTGAAGTCCCAAATGAATGTAATTTAATGGAAATAGATTTTTTTAAAATAAATTATCACTTATTTCCAATAGTGGCATGGTGTGATGGTTACATTGTTGTGTTGTTAAATTCTTTCCATCAAGGTTCAAACTCCATTCGGGTGTAATTGTTGAGAATTTATATTGGGGATAAGGTTCCCCATTTGTGACCTCACCGATGTTGAATAGACAACCAAGGGGGGGCAGGGGGTGAATCAGTTGTAGTAAATTTAAAACTTTAAATCATTCATTAGAACTTATATCAATCACAAATCCTTAACACTACTAAAATGATTAAATATTAAGTGCAAGTGTAGAAATTGAAAACCATCACATAAACACAGTAACACCAGATTTATGTGGAATTTACCTAATGAAGGAAAAACCACAATGAGGATTAACTCACACTATAGAGAATATCAATGTATAGGAGAGAATTTGCACCCCTTGTGTAAATTCCCCTCTTGCATACCCTCACCTTATAAAATAAATCTTGAAGGCATAACTCCACATCACCCACCTTCCTTCCATCCACTTCGTGCATGTTTATCGGTGAGGGAGCGTGATGCGTAGATGCCTATGCAGCGCGTTGTCATCCCTGACAGAATCCTGCTTTTGGAGTCCATAGTAATGTTACACTCCTCATTGGGGACAAATTGTAATGCCCCTGTGTCGACCAACTAACCCAAAAATGGATCTATCTCTCCCATTTTGGTCTTGAAATGGCTATCTTGTTCATTCATTCAGTCTTCCAAGATCTCTAGCAATTTATAACATTCTCTCAAGCATTTTTCACAACTCTATTGAGCATTACAACAAGCAATCTTGTTACTCCATCAATTCCATCCTTGTACATGTGGTGCCACCATAGAAGCTGTTAGTTTAGAGTCTTGCGAGACCTACCTTCATCATTACTACAGCCATTTCAACTTTTCCAAGCTCATTTCCTTGCATTCTCCCTTCATTGGCCTTGAGAGCCTTTAGGTGGAGGTGGTAAATTACATCACTTTCCTTTCCTATTATGGTTTGATAGAGTAGCATTACATCTTTTGCAGTGTTCAGTACTTTCCTTTCTCCTTTCCTTTATTGCATTTTCTACTTCGTGGCTTTTCTAGCTATTTGTGGAGGTGGAAACACCAAAACAAAGGTTTGACTAAGGCAAACCCTTATATAGCCCAACATTTTTCCCTCTCTTGGTTGTGTGTAGGTGAACACGTGAGTGGAGCTAGCTGGAAAATTGGAGATTTAGAGAGTTGATATTCATCACCCTTGCCTTCATCTAGACTTGCTTTATTATTTACATAGTTATTTTTCTTATTTCATTATTCTATTTATTTCATTATAGCTATCAAGGTAAGTCTAATATGACATTTTGTCAAATGTAATTGACAATAATATCTACCAAGATAGATCGCAATCAAAGAACAAACATTGCAACAAAAATTGAACTCAAATTGAAATATCTTGGTTGACAAAGGATTTTGTACCTCCATTCTCCTACTTCATTTGACTTGCAAGAAATTATTTGATCTAAAATTGTTATTCAACTTATATTTGATTCACTATGCCATGACTCATCTATTGAGTAAACAACAAATTATTTTACTAGAATAGTACAAAAAAAAGTTACTTGTCACTATGTGATGCTGGTTATTCTTATTTATTTAATAATTTATAATTAATTTAATTTATGAAAAATATTATACTATGCATATTTTTTGATGAGACATAATTAACATACCTATCTTAAATATGTAAAAAATAATCATATTATATTAAAGTAGCTATGCTTATTTCCATCTATCAAAGGTTAGTACTTGTAAACAAGGGATGTGTTTTTGAAATTATTTTTATGTTTAAATTTCACCATAGATGTGTATTTAATATGTCACACTTTATAAGGGAAAATTTGCAAGTAAGATTTTTTTCCTTATTCTCTCAAAAAGCATGACTTAAAAATATGTTATTTATTTCAAAAAGGGGTGATTCAATCCCATTTATATGTAAATTAAAACAAAAAAAAATTATAAATGGTTTGTATGTGATAAGAAACATAGTTTCAATTCTAGTTTATAATTCTCTCAATTATTGAATTCAACTTTCTAAGTTCGTAGATACACTCTCACAAAAGTTTTTGCATATTCATTTAAGTTTTTTGAATGCAAATATATAGTTTAAAATAAAAATGAGATAAATCTATTTTCTTTGCTAATATTTAACCTCTCTTTCCAAAGGTCATAAAGTAAGAGGTATATATGTATTTATATCTATTTAGTTGTTAAGTTAGTCTATCTTTATATATGAAAAAGTTGAGTATTAAAATACACACACCTAATAACCAACACACACTATACACGCATGCATGCACACAAACTCAACCATAAACATAAAGAAACAAACACAGAGGAACACACATGTGCATGGATAGGCATGCACACATGTACACACGTTTACTCCCCCCCCACACACACACATGCATATGCACACACACACACCCACACATACTCATAGACCCACGTATCTACACACAGCTGGACACACATGCACATACACTCACATGTAAAAACAAATGAATACACACACATAAACATAAAAGTGATTTGAAACCATCACACTAGGGCTTTCTAGAAAAAAAATCAATTTAACTCTAATCTACTATAGAGATTTTACTAATTAACACTTTTAATATGTTTAAATTTTATTGAAAAATATGTTTATAAAATTAAAATTTAGTACCTAAGGAACTATTTCTCATGGAATTTCTGCATTTTTTTCCTACCTATCTAATGTCAACTTTAAAATTACCTAAAGGAAAGGGGGTTGCACTTCAAAAAGTCTTCAAAGATTTCTTATGGGCTGAGAATGTAACTAAAAAGAAGAAGTTGTCATTGGTGGCATGGGATAATGTTTGTCAATCCAAAATGAGGGGTGGTGATTGGTTGAGAGATCTTTTCCTTCAAAACAAAGCTTTAGGTGCTAAATTGGTGTGAAAAAAATATTCTAAACCTAACACAAAATGGTGTCAGATTATGAGATACAAATATTGGGACTCCCATAATAGAGAGAGGGTCTTCACTCAGAGGACTCTTCCTTCTAGGTCTAAAATTTGGAATTTTTTATCTTCTTGCAAATCTATTCTTCTCCCTCATCTTTCATGGGTATTCAATAATAGGGAAAAGGATTTGTTTGTGAGGATGCCTAGAATGGGCACAAGCCTCTTAGATCTCTTGGTAATTGGGAACAAATTGAGACTCCTTTGAAGGCTCTCTAGGGAATAAGGTAAAAGACAAATTGATAGTTGATTCAGGGAAGTCCCGCTTTGCTGTGAAGTGGAAGAATTTTTATTTTCTTCTTATACCTATTCATGTGAAAGAATCCCTCATTGTGTAGCTCCAAAAATACATGTCTTCATTTCAAATAATCAAGATGAGATAGTATGGTTAAAAGAAAAATCTGGCAACTACAATGTGAAATATGGTTACAATTCTTTAATTGCTTCAAATCAAAAGGACCCCTAGCCTTTTACCCTTTGTTGGGGATTAGAAGTGCTTCCAAAAGTGGGATCTTTTTTTAGCTTGTTCTCAAAGATTATTTTTAACCAGTATGAGACTTGATAGGTTGGGAATTGTTCCTTTTCTCCCTTGTGTTATGTATGGTGAGGCTAATAAATCTACTAATCACTTGCTCCTTGGTTGCAACTTTTCTTCTTAATGATAATCTTGGTTAAGAGTTAAGCTTGGTTGGTCAGGCCCATTTTAGAAGTTTATCTTCAATCATTTTCTCAGTTGGCCCTCTTTGTTTTCAAATTCTACTTTCTCTTACATTTGGGTGATAAGTCTCCCTATAGTTATATGGAAAATTTGGCTAGAGAGAAATAATAGAATTTTCATGAAAAAAGATTTGAATTTAAGTCAAGTAATCTAGAAAATTGAACTTTCTATTTATGAAGTTACAATGGCGAATGTGTTTAAAAATTCAAACAATAAAAAAAAAATCCTCTTAAGATGCTTTTATTATAAAGAATTGGTCTTTATGAAAACCCCCTTGAAGGGTTATGTTGAGAATTCTAGTCTTGTTGTGAATAGAAATCTTTTCAAATGGTTACCTCCTCTAGTGGGTTTCATTAAGTTAAATTTTGATGGTGATTCAAGGGGTAACCCTAGGAAATCAGGTGTTGGTGCGGTGTTAAGGGATTTTCAAGGTAAAATTATTTGTGTTGCATGTGAAATGTTAAAGGATGGGACTAATAATGTGGAAAAATTTAATGCATTATTAATTGGGTTGGAGTTGGCTTTGAAGTTGAACCTCTTTCACATTGTCATCGAGGGTGACTCAATGGTGGTGATTTTTGCACTACCAAATAAAAGATCAAATTCTTGGCACTTGAATTATTTCTTGTCTCATATTCAATTCCTCTTCCAAAGGTTTTCTTGTTATCAGATTATGCATTTCTACAAGGAAGCTAACTCTATTGCAAGCTCTTTGGCTAACAAGGCTATTGATTTTTCTCTAGGTTATAAAGACTTTTCTCAAAAGGAATGTGATTTATTTTTCTCTCACTAGAACTTGTGCTCTAAAAATAATGACTTCCTTTAATGGAGGCATGATTTATGCTCTCACATTTTGATTGCTTTTAGATATCAGGGTATACATGCAGGATCATTATGGGCCAAAAAGTGGCAATATGATGGGTATGTGGCTGACAACTTTTTTTTACCAAAAATTGATGAAATGAAAAGGGTTTTTAAAGGAGATTCTCAGATTTCCACCAATATAAATTATGCTTTAATTTGAATTTAATAAGTAATTATTATTCATTTTCTATGCAAATTACAACTAAATTCCTAATTGATAGGCTGATTGAAAAACATCTATAGCTTTCAAACGGTATCACATTTTTTGAATCCAAAACACATGTGTCACATTCTATGCTTCACATACTATAGGATTAAAAAAATAAAAAATGAATTTCATGAAGTTTTGACCTGTAGTTAGATATACACTTTTTATATTTTTAAAATTTGTAATAAAAATCATAATTAATTATTTACTTTGGAAAAAAATTACAAAAATATGTAGACATGAGTCCCTACTTATATCTAAAATATTATAAAAAATTATTATCATTTTATTGTGGTTAGGTGGTCAATGACACCTACTTCATTTTTTCCCTAAAATTTAAGTCTATGGCATTGAAATTTCAAATTTTCACCAAATAGTTTTTTTTTAAACAAACCTATTAGTTTAGAAACTACATTCAATTTTCTACAGATTTTATTCTTACATATTTTTGAAATAATATAGATAACTTATTCAATTTTTTACATCAAGTTGCCTAACTCTAATTTTTCTAAAAATTTTGCCACTTAAGGGCCTATTTTTTCCATGATGATCCTGCACATACCCATCACTCATGTTTTATTACTTGTTAGTAGGATTTTAATATGGCAGTCCTTTCGACGCCATTGGTTGGTTTTCTCTTAATGGGAGGTCTTCTCAATCTCTATTGTTTGGTAATGTAGGTGTTTTTATTTTGGCATGTGGATGTTGATTCCCCTTCTCAGCATGTGTGATATTTTATCACATGTGCTTGGGAAGAATAACTAAGATTTGCATGGTCTCTTGATTAGCTAAAAATATTCCCACGTTAGGGGAGAGGGGCCAATAGTCGTGTAGGGTCCAATAGTCATGAAATCAATTGTGATTATAATACACGGTAGTTGTTTACATAATTCCCAATAGTTGTGATTTGACTACCCATAATTGAACAAAATGTATTCCTTTGATCTAAAAAGCAACCAATCATGTGATGCCACATTCATGCTCAACTACCCATGATGTAATGCACAAGTATTGGTCTCACTATTTTTTGGGGCCTTTTTGGACACTTTCACAAAAAAATATGGTGATGTGGCATCATATTTGATGATGTGGCCCTGAAACCTTAGTTATAAGTAGGGGACTTGCCAAGTAAGCTACTATAAAAAATTGGGAGTGATTTGAAATTTCCACATAGGATAATTAGAAGCATGAAGTTAGGGTGCACGACTACTAGGTCCTCTCCCCTAGTGGCTTGTGGGATTTCTATTTTTGTATGGCATAGCTAGATGGTCATCTTGACGTCACTCCTACAATTTGTTTGCACTTGTTGGTCAGTCCTCTTGACGTCATCTCTTCTATTTTATTGGCTCTAGACATGTGTCCCTCCTCACCCCCTTCTGCCCATGTGTGGTCTTATCACACATGCATGGGAAAAGGTGAGTGGGATGGTTTTATCTCATCTTTTTGTAAGATCATCCATTCTCATTATATGGCACTAACTCATAAAATGGTTGTTATGACTTGTTATGGTATATTGTACTGATGTTTTCGGCTACTAGCATCTTTTTCTTGCAACACTTGGCATGTCATTCATGTGCCAGGCTCTTCACCTAGGAAAATTTATTTGGTTATATTAAATGTTGGGATTATGTGTCATCCCCTTTTCCTATTTGGATGTTGGATTTCTTACAGCCTTATCAAATTCCCTTGTGCAATGGATTTCACACACTTTATGGAAAACCTTTCTATTGCTTATGGTATTCTTGGGTGATTTTGTAGTTGTCTCTCACAAGATTATTATGGAGTCTTCTTTCAGAATTTTTATTCCTACTTGGTATCATGAAATAAGAGATAGCCACCGGGCCTTCTCAATTAGCAAAGTACATAGATCTTTTTCATTTAGTGTTCTCTAGTTTCTAATGCAGTTTTTATAGTCTTGGGGTGAGATTAGTTGTGTACCCACCTGATGGCCTTGCCAAATGAAGTTGCTTCTTCTTTTTTTTGAAAAAATTAATGGATGTATTATGGTGTGTAGAGCTTGTGAAATTTCTTGCAGGTACATATCTACTTTTTCATGTTTTTTTGCTATTAATTCTTGAACCTGCATTGGAAAGTTATGATCCTTGACATGGCTCAAACATGGTGGGTGGGGTCCTCTACCATGAACACTTGCCTTTTGACCCACCATTACCTATCTTTTTAGTGCAATTGTTCATGGCTTGGATGATGATTTCACTAGGTATATAAATCACTTTTTGTCTCAATGAATTGAGACCCAGGTTGGGAAGCGCAATTTGTGGAATGGTGCAAATTTTTTTAATGTTGTTTATTTCTTTATTCATCATGCTATTTAGGAACCACATATCACCCTCATCTTCCCTTCTCTTTCTAACATATCTTCTTCCACCAAAAGTGAGACTTAATGCTCTCCATATCTCATGTTTCGATGCTCTAGCTTTTTTGTTCATCTTTAGTTTTGCTCTCTCTAGATTTGGGGCTCTTCTGGTTGTTGGTCATATATTTACTTTTTGGTATTATAATTTTACACACGATTGATATTTGGCTTATCCTTTATAATATTTTTGAATCTATCTATTTCTTTTATCTGTATGGTTTTGCTGTAACTCCTCAAAGGTTTTTTGTACTATCATTTCTAGACAAGAACTTTTTTTCTCATTGTCTGTACTTTATAATTTTCAGTTGCTCTTCAATAAAACATTTTTAGTGGCTTCACCACTTTTATTTAAAAAAACTATTGCTAATTATAAAATATTGAGAAATAAAAATAATAATTTCAATATAAAAATAGAAAATGCAAAAAAGAGGAACCTAGAACTAAAAATTGAAGCTATTTCCCACTAATAGGAGTGCTTTGTACAAACTATAGCACAACACATTGAAGTCCCAAATGAATGTGATTTAATGGAAATAGATTTTTTTTAAATAAATTATCACTTATTTCCAATAGTGGCATGGTGTGATGGTTACATTGTTGTGTTGTTAAATTCTTTCCATCAAGGTTCAAACTCCATTGGGGTGTAATTGTTGAGAATTTATATTGGGGATAAGGTTCCCCATTTGTGACCTCACCGATGTTGAACAGACAACTAAGGGGGGCAGGGGGGTGAATCAGTTGTAGTAAATTTAAACTTTTAAATCATTCATCATAACTTATATCAATCACAAATCCTTAACACTACTAAAATGATTAAATATTAAGTGCAAGTGTAGAAATTGAAAACCATCACATAAACACAATAACACCAGATTTACGTGGAATTTACCCAATGAAGGAAAAACCACGATGAGGATTAACTCACACTATAGAGAATATCAATGTATAGGAGAGAATTTGCACCCCTTGTGTAAATTCCCCTCTTGCATACCCTCACCTTAGAAAATAAATCTTGAAGGCATAACTCCACATCACCCACCTTCCTTCCATCCACTTCGTGCATGTTTATCGGTGAGGGAGCGTGATGCGTAGATGCATGTGCAGCACATTGTCATCCCTGACAGAATCCTACTTCTGGAGTCCATAGTAATGTTACACTCCTCATTGGGGACAAATTGTAATGCCCCTGTGTTGACCAACCAACCCAAAAATGGCTATCTCTCCCATTTTGGTCTTGAAATGGCTATCTTGTTCATTCATTCAGTCTTCCAAGATCTCTAGCAATTTATAACATTCTCTCAAGCATTTTTCACAACTCTATTGAGCATTACAACAAGCAATCTTGTTACTCCATCAATTCCATCCTTGTACGTGTGGTGCCACCATAGAAGCTATTAGTTTAGAGTCTTGTGAGACCTACCTTCATCATTACTACAGCCATTTCGACTTTTCCAAGCTCATTTCCTTGCATTCTCCCTTCATTGGCCTTGAGAGCCTTTAGGTGGAGGTGGTAAATTACATCACTTTCCTTTCCTGTTATGGTTTGATAGAGTAGCATTAAACATCTTTTACAGTGTTTAGTACTTTCCTTTCTCCTTTCCTTTATCGCATTTTCTACTTCGTGGCTTTTCTAGCTGTTTGTGGAGGTGGAAACACCAAAACAGAGGTTTGACTAAGGCAAACCCTTATATAGCCCAATATTTTTCCCTCTCTTGGTTGTGTGTAGGTGAACACGTGCCTGGAGCTAGCTGGAAAATTGGAGATTTAGAGAGTTGATATTCATCACCCTTGCCTTCATCTAGACTTGCTTTATTATTTACATAGTTATTTTTCTTATTTCATTATTCTATTTATTTTGTTAAAGTTAACCAGCTAGGCAGTTAGTAGGCTTTTCTGATTTCTACATTGTACTTTATATTTTTTGGTTGTACAAACGCTAGTGGGCCAAAGAGATGCCAATGCATCACACTGTCATCCTAGACCCATGCTACTGTCCTCGGGTAGAGAGATTTCTAAGGTGTAGTTTGGACTCCAGAAACTAACTTGTCTAGCCCCATTTGGACTCTCGAATATGTAGAGTGACAGAAGAACTTGAGAGTCCTCTTCATTCTTGATTCTTATCCTAAACTCCCATTAGCTTGAGGTAAGTTAGGGAAGCCCTCCACTCTCAACTCTCCATGACTTGGAGCCTTGGTGTGGTTGGTCCCCCTCTCTTACATTTTTGGTGAACCCAACATGAACCATTTTGGTTTTGTTTAGCGATGCTAAAGGGTCATTTCCTTGTATCCTAGGAGCATTGTGGGTGTGAGTGTTGTGAGGCCTTCTGCCTTGCAACCCAACCTGTGACCTCGAGTGGCATAGTTGGAAGCTTCAATAAGTGTCGTAGAGTGAAACCTTAATTGGATCACTGTCCAATCGCGAAGCCTTTGGGAGCTTTGTGAAAGTGTTGTTTAGTGTACGCAATGGCTTCCTTTTTGCACCTACCCATCCTATTTGTGTAGCCTACGATTAGTTCTCCTGGTATAATTTTCACCTCATAGGACCTTCTAATGGGTTAAAATAGAGAGCCATCTCCTATTTACATCCCCGCACAAATCAACTGAAATACTGTGAAAGGTGTTCTTGTTGACCCAACGTGTTGGGTAAATGTGATTATTGAGGAGATTATGTTGATCAATTTCTTGCATAAAGATGGGTATGACGCACATGAAAGTACCATTTGTACACATAAATGACTTTCCATACCTCCCCTTGGTAGCATCACCTTGTTGATCTTTATTGGGCCTAAGTCATCGAACTTACTTTTTGACATAATCCCTGGGTCAGAACTCTTCAGAGTGAAACTAGGTATCCCTTGGTTAGTTGTTGTGCATTAGTGTCTAAAAGTTATCCATGAGGGTCCAGTACATGTAATCCATGACATCGGCTATAAACCACCGGTTGTGCGTGGTAGTTATTCCCTAGATCACTTTTGGCTTGCACCTGTTGGTCTACTTCCTCTAAGGACAAACCTCTTATATCGAACCTATGAGAAGTACAAGAAGGGGCACTTAACGCCTAAAGTGAGATACCCTCCATCTCCTTATGCTATTTTTCATAGGGCTTGTTTGAAAGCTAACAGTGATGCCAACATGGCTCGGAGAAGGGAAGAAGAGAAGCACTCTCGAGGTTCCTCTTCCTCCTCTTCCACTATCTAGCTCGATGCTTCCTCTCGCCCTGCTATGGCATCGTCAAATTCTACTCCTAAGTAGTTGATAGAGAATCCTATGGTGCCCACTTGGTGAAGCCCAAACATCTTGCATTCAAACTTCATGTTTTTCCCATGGTGCATAGGCCCATTCAATATGGTAGAGGGAAGGGTCC